>RJWT010003753.1:0-35438 GCA_004365215.1 Cuniculus paca | reverse complement strand
AACTACCTTACTCCCCTCAGGCAGTTATAAGAGAATACTATAGGCTGAATACTTCATAAACAACAGAAATTTATTTCTTATAGCCTCATATCCCTGAAGGCTGTGTAGTCAAAAACAAGTGACTCACATGTTTGATGTGTGGGTGAGGGCCCATTTCATGATTCACAGACAGCAAGCTCTTTCTGCTGTCTTCACATGGTGGAAGGGGCATGGAAGCTCTTGGGGCCTACTTTTTAAAAATCATTGATTCTATTGGTAAGGCTCTTTTCTCACGATTTAATCACCTTCCCAAAGGCCCCACTTCCTAATACAATTACCTTGCAATTTAGAATTTTAATACATGCAATTGGGTTCAACATAAACATGGAGACCACGGCAGGAACTGTCCTAAAGGCCATAAGTAGGCTTAACTGAAAAAGTAAAGAGCAGGAACCTAGTCCTAAAATAAAGAAGGAGGTTGGGTAAATGAAAAGAATGTTTAAATTGTTTATTTAAAACAAAACTCAAATTAGAATGGGTAATATTCTTTTGGTATGTGGGGCAACATTTTCCTGGGCTTTCTACACTTTAAGAGAATCATAAATGTTCCCTGTTTCAGGAAATAATGTGGCTCATTTCTCTGACACTCCACACTTCTTTCTTGAGTGTATTCTATATACTGGGTCAGGGAAGCTCTAAGCCTAATGAAAATTCCCTTACGAGAGACAAGAAAGTACTGTATACACAAAGTGGTAGAGAAGAAACCCATGGAAAGACTAAGGCAGAGTTTGGAGTAGCCAAAAAACCAACAGAACCCACCATGAGCTAAAAGAAGTAAGGAAAGTTCTGCCCTAGAACCCTCAGAGGGAACTTGAATATACTGATGCTTGATTTGGGGATTCAGTCTTTTAGAAATGACAGGATAGATTTCTGTTGTTTTAAGTCACCCACTTTGTGGATATTTGCTAGGGCATCCCAAGGAAACTAACATAACCACCACAAGCAGTTGTATCTAATTATACAGAAGTTGAATATAAAACCAGAAAAGACATATAGAACAGGATGAGAATTTCTTATTAGGAATATTTTCAAATAGATGGGTAGCAGGATGCTTGGAATCTCCTAAACTCTATGAAACACTTGGTGAGGAGGTTTTGGGATGCACATGACAGGAAATACTACAAGTTGTGGCTCACAAGAGAAATTCAGAAATGTCTACTATATTAATAATGGAGTTGGAAGTTGGCAGAGATCTCCTGGACAAATTTAGAAGAATTTGCACTTACAATCAGAGTTCTAGTCTTGCTGTTACAGGAAATACCTCAGACAATGCTCTTTCCAAAGGAGCTTGTTGACCAGCCTGGGTTTCAGTAGAAGCGCTGAAAGCCTTCTGCTAAGCCAGCTAACCCAATGTAAGCATGTTAATGCCTGCACCACACAATGGCAGACAGGAAGGCTGTTATCCTGAGCTCTTGTCTAATCTTTTTATTTTCAATTTTTATTTTTTAACAGTACATGTTTGTAGTACATAATGACTACACTTTTCACTGGATGCTTTTACATGTATATAGTACATCTCAATTCTTTTTTTATTCTTGTCTCCTCTTCCCCTTCTCCTTCCCCCCATCTCTTGGTCCCCTTCCCACTGGCAAACAGTGTATCTCCCTAATTTTAGAGCATCACGGGCTAATATAAATAATTACAATCAATATTTTAAATGGGTGAACTATATAGAATTGAACCAATATACCATGTACCTAAGCTTTTAAAAATAATAGGACTCATGTGATCATGGATAAAACTTTTGAAGAAACTGTACATGCTATAGTTTGTCTATACACATTAAAGTAGTATCATTTTATGTATACCCCTTTTTGACTTGACTCCAAGTATCACATTACAACTCCATTGCACTTGATTCAAAATGAGTGTTTAGTAATAATTAAATTTTGTTTATTGATAGAAAAACTTATAACACTATGAACTTTGTAAAAATAAATGTTTATAAAATATTTCAGTTTTACTGTAGCTCTTGATAATAATCATGAAACTTGTGAGTATACCGTTATTTTATGGCCTTTTCAAGATATTATTAAGCTATAAAGGACTGAGGAATATAGGAACATAAATAATAAATAATGAAGTCCTGACTTCAGACTTTAATAACCTTATACCACAAAGTTCCCCTTTTAATTCTATCACCATCATAGAATGCTTCAGTGACTTCATTTTCCAAAGTTTGAACTGATAGCTTCTTTGTAAGTTCAGAAGCTCCTAACGTTCATAGCATTCCTAAACTGCCTTATGTAATGCTATCATTTCTTATCATGGAAGTGTGCAACTCTGTTGCTAGGCAACATTGCAAGATCTAAGCCTATCATTAAATCCTGTTTCAGTTTTCCTAACTTAAAGCTTTCAATCATTGATATTCAGACTCAAAATTAATTTAGTCCTTGTGAGTATTAGGATAGAAAGTGATAAGATCACCAAGAGCCGTTTCACTCTGAATAAAGGTAATACAAGGTGGGACCAAATCTATAGTTTAAAAAATATAAGCTCATCAGAACACTATGGAAAGAAAAGACATCCATCCTACATAAGTATTCATTACATTACTCTTTTATAGCAGAGAAAAAAGCATTAATGCTAGGGGAAGTAATTTGTCCCCTCTCTCTGTTGTAAATGTACATGAATACTGTATTTCAAAGTCCTAAAATAACTGAGACAGTAAAGGCAGTCATATATGGTCCATTTGAAAGTGGGAGATTGTCCTACTGTGGTGGACTGAATAAAGAATGTCCTCCTCCTTCCTCAAAAAAATACACATTCCAATCTCCAGAACCTGAAGATATCATCTTACATGGCAAAATGGAATTTGCAGATATGACTAAAGTAAGGATTTTGTGATGAGGACATTGTCTTGGATAAGAATCAAAGATGTGCCACCACAGTCCAAGGAATGTAGGTATCTTCTAGAAACTAGAGAAGGCAAAAAGTGTATTCTTTCCTACAGTCTTATTAAATAACTAAATATACCAACCTTGATTTTAGTTTTAATGAGATTCATTTCAGACTTGTCTTCCAGAACTACGAGAGAACACATACACACACATGCACAAGTGTGCTAGCACGTGCACACACACCACACATAAAAGAGAAGGCACACACAGCTTGAGGTCATTTCTTACAGTTTTGCAATAGAAAACATACAGATTTCTTTAATAGTCACTATCTTTAAGCCCTAGGAATTACAGTTTGATTTCCATGTACTCATGCCTCTTCCTCACAGGTAGTCTTTCCACCCCCCAGGCTCTGCAAGAGTGGAGAATTTTCTCTTTTTATATTCATAATAAAATCCACCAGGGGTAAGCAGAAGATAGCAAATCTATCACCAGATTATCTGTCATCAGGTTATAATTAATAACTGTTTAAGAATTAAAATACTAATACTTTATTTCAGTTTTACTGAAGTCATATCATAACAAAGATGTAAGAAAGTTTTGAAAGTATCTCATCTTCTTTCAGTAATAATTCTCTCAATTTATATACTATAGGTTCATTTGTTACTGATAATAACTGTATTAGAAAAGCCATTCATAAATTTGTATTTCCACTTAAAAGAATTGACATGTTAATTTGGGTAAGTGAACAGTCTGATACTGTGAAACAGCCAAACTGGAACCCAACTCAGACTTCGAATTTAAACTCTACCCCTATATTCATTATCCGATTAGATACTTTTAAAAATCACACTCTAATAGGTACATTTCACTTATATCTTCTTCTTCTTACTAATTCTCACAACTTAAGGTAAATAACAGGTATTCTGTCAAAAGAATTAGTCTTCCATGGTCACACAACTGCTTATTAGAACAAATGAACTTTTATGATTTAATAAAAATTGAATAAAACCTAAATCACCAGCACATAAAATTAATCTTGCATTCTGGTTTTGAGTTGTTTAAGACAAGCTATGTGTCAGCAAAACAGAGTTTAGTAATGTAAAGTGTCACATTGCAAATAATGTAAACAGTCTATTGCAATAGCACAAGGCCTTCAAGGTGATGAAACAGAGTTTTTCATCATAAATCCAGGGAGAGATGGAAAGTCTTAATGAATAAGGCAAGGAATATTAATTAGGTAGTTTTAAAAGCACAAACAATAAATAGTGATGTGACACTGAAGGATGAATAGTAAACATGAAGGGTGGTGGTAGCTCTCTGTCACTGTGACAAAAATACCCCAGAAACAGAACAGAGGAAAGATTTATTTTGGTTCATAGTTTCAGAGGCTTCATTCACAGTCGGTGAGCCTGTGGTGAGGCTCAACATCATGGTTGTGGGAAGAATATAGCTAAGAGGGTTGCTTACCTATAGTGGCCTGGAAGCAAGGGGAGGGGAGCTTCCCAATAACCCATTCCAAAAGACCTCCACCAATAACTTCCTCCAATGAGGCTTTACACACTCAAATTTCTACCACCTCCCACAAGTGCTAGGAGTTACACATGAAGCTTTCAACACATGAAACTTTGTGGGATATTCCAGATCCAAACTATAACTACAACTCAACTCATGTACACACCTCTATACTGTGTATATATTTATTTAAACTGCTGGGCTCAGTTAAAGATTCATGGGGGAATGGGGATAGACATCAAGCTCAGGGCTGAAAGAACAGATCATAGTAGAGAACATGCAGGATCATTTCAGGAAAAAGAATAATTCAAATTAAATGAAAAAATGAATGAACAAGAGCAGCAGAATATGATTATAAAATTAAATTGGAAAAGACCTCAAATGCCAGCTTAATTTTTAAATTTTGTTTATGATCAGTGGACATTTTTCATGTGTGAAAAGGACCATGTTCTAGGGTTTATTCTGAATAAAACATGTATCAGGTGACTTTTAGGGGAAGGGTTTGGAAATCAGGAGTATATTACAATAGTTCACTTGAGATAAAATAAGGCATGATGTGGTTTTCATCTCTTATGTTATAATAAGAATTATTAAAATGATTATTGCACCAGCATGGTGCCAAGTACTTTTCTAAGAACTTACAAGTGATAATTCATTTCATCTTCATAACTAACATTAATAGATTTGGCCAGTGTCATACAAATGTCAACTGATAAGACTCCAGATTTAGAACATTGAGAGTTTGGCTTTTAAAGTTATAACTGTGCTATCGATAGGTGATAAGGAACATACAATCTTGTGAATATAAAAATATTCTCTTTTTAATAGCTGTTTAAGCATAGTTTCATTATACATACTTATCATTGTCCTTTTGTTTCAGTTCATTGTTTCAGCGTTTTTATTGAGTACTTGCTGTTTGCTCTTCATTGAAAAAACAGGCAACACGGAACATGTTTCTAAAGTTTTAGATTCTTAGGTATTCCAATAGTATTGGTGGGCTTGACCATATGCCATGTAGAACAACTTTACTGTGTCTGTTTCCTTCTTCAAACTAGTTTGTTTCATTGAGTTATTGTCATACATATTAACGTATCGTAATATAGGCAAGAAATGTACAAGATTATTAAATGTCAGGTCTCAGCCACTATCACCATTTTAGTATCTGTCCAGAGCCTGCAGCTACTTCATTTGAATATTTGCATTCTCAATTAAATATTTTACATAAAACTTTTGTTTTATTAGCCATCTCTCTATAATTCTTCTTTTTCTATAATTGATATGCATTTGAGGACATTGAAAGTACATAGCTTATTGAGCAGTTTTTGCATATATCACAAAATTATCACATTTTTGTATATCATTCAGCATATTCAGTTCATCTTAAACTTCTTCATTGAATATCCCTTCTTATATCTCTATGAAAGATATCACTTATATATTCTCCATGTTTATTCTTCCCATTTAGAACACAGAGAAAATATTTTATAGAAACCATTACAAAAGGTATAAATATTCGAGTGGCAAATAACACACTTCAGTAAATATCTGGAAGAAACATTACAAATGGTCAAGTTCCATTATACATACATCCAAGTCCTGAAAAGCTAAGATTTTCAAAAAACAATTTGATAAATGATATTGCTACACCACAAAATTCAGTAATAGAAACCTCATAGTTCAAAGTCAGAGATAAAATTGCCCTTGTCAGATCTCTACCATCTCTGAACCATAAAATATGAAGAAATTTTCCCATGGAATTCATAAGCCTTTTGAAATCACTCCATTATGAAAGAAATAAAGATTGTTTGTCTTACATTATTGCATCTTTTATTAAAAAAATAATTTCATCTCATTATCTTTCTTTATAGAATCTTGACTTGCATTTGCGAGTGTCTCATTTAATAATATTAATTGGATCATCCTCTTAGTCATCTAAAAATAGCTATTGGAACATTATACATAATCATTTTGTACCAGACCAAGCAAGTCATTTGTGAAAGAACAAATCCTTCTATAAGCAATGTCACATAGTCTGATAGATGTTAAGAAAAAATGACTACTTGTGAATAACCGGTCTGCAAGGAAAAGTACATTTTTGTATAAGTCTAGAAAGGTAAGAAAAAAATAATTTTACATATTGTACTTTAGATGTATGCTTCATTAATCTTCAAAAAATACTTAATTTGTTTTGAGGATAATTTTTCCTGTGAATATTTCTGATTACTTTATGATAAGAGAGGAAAAAAAATAAACATCACTCAACTCATTACAACTGACAGCATATTATATGAGGAGACATTACATCATGAAAGAGAAGTTTCCTGTCTCAAAACAGCTTCAAAACTGGAAAGAAATTAGATTCTTTCATTTTATATTCCCATTTCTAATTACTAATTTCTGCAATCAGGTATGAAGGTGATGAACTGTGGAATTGGGAAATTTTACTTTCCAGCAACCTACTCATAAAAAGTATGCAACAAATCTATTATTATCTCTCCAGATGCAATGGAAAGGAACTAACTTCTGTCTGAGCAGCATTTGCATAGATTCAAGATGCACAAATGCAAGGGGACTTTTGCTTAATCAGCTGGGTAGCAGAGAATTAGCCTTTTATAATTTTTCCACAACAACACACAGCCTACAGGCAATCAGTCACATTGGAAACTCTCAAAGTTTGGGTTATGCTATCTTATAGAAGTAATTATGAATAATAAGTACATGTCTGTACTCAATTCTAAAATGAGATTCCCATTAAGATATCTACCTTGCCTTATTCAGTTTTCATTCCTTTAGGACTCTGGTGGGATGTCACCACTTCCACAAGGTTGTTTATGATTCATTTATTTGAATCAGAAGAATTAATTCTCTAAGGCATTTTTCTTTTCGTCCTTTTCCAGCACTTGTACTTAATTCCATCATAGCTCTTAACATACTTTCTCATGTCTCAGTCTATTAAAATGTAACAGTCCAAAATTCAAATTTCCACTGTCACTGATTCTCAATTCTATTTATTTATCCCTGTATCTAGCATAATACACCCCAAAGTAGACTCTGAGTCAAGGAGTCAATTATAAGAACGCTGGTAGGGAAATAGGTAAATTATACAAAAATAGGGAAGCCATTATGTGTGCACTAAGTAGGCAAATATACGTTAAATGCTTGGAAAAAGAGTCTGAAACCTACACCTTAGAATTATTTTTCCTGAGGAGTGAGAAGTGTTGGAGATTTAAACATGAAATCTAAGAGTTACTGAATGAGAGTTGCTAAGTTACTGGCATTTCCTAATTGCTGCATTGCGATTATGGCACCATAGTTTCTCAGGTTTACGGGAGAATCTTTGGACATAGATGGTGACATTGGAAAGACTAACTACACACATACAGTTTCAAGAGGAGGAAATGCACGGTGGATATTGGAGCCTGCATTTTGCACTGCTCAGACCTACTCATGCCTCATGTTAAATTCATTTCTTCCCAATGCTGCTTTGTTAGTAAGACTAACCATAATTTCATGAGTGTGAGGAAGATTTAATTTAAAAAAAGGCTAGTGACACAAATGCTGGTTCCAGTTCCTGGAACCACAACAGCTATTTGTTTTCTTTTTCTTATACCATTCATTCTAGATTCCTTCTACCCTCCACCAGCACTTTTGCTCTTCTACAGTGCTTGCAGTACCATTTATTCCTGAGGAGTCTGAGTTCTTGCTATTAGGCCTTTCTCTGGCTTTAGTGATGCAGGCACCCATGTATAGTTATTACAAGACCTAGAAGCAAAAAGCTTGCACCAAACCATCTCCCTTCCCTCACTATAGAGCAACAATCTGTTTCCTCATATTAATCAGGATCAATCACTCCTTCTATGTAAGAACTCTTCATTTGCCTGTTGGTCTATTAACCACACAAGCACAGCCATATGTTCAGTTGTAGTGTGCTAAATTCAGTGATCATTACTAGACATGTGATCATCCCTATGTTGTTGTATAATCTCTCATTAACAGAGGATACAAGGACCTGTTTCCTCTGTACTTAATTTCTTAGATACATCTACTGGTGTCCCTTCTCCAGAGCAGGTCATCACATATTGAGTTGTTGCTGTTTGAGGTTCCATCAACTAGTTAAGCCATTTGCTGATATTCATGATTCTATGAATATCTTTATCTGTGGTCAGTTCTATACTAACTTAATTTGGACTTCTATTTACTGGGATGCATTTCCTTTACCACTGGCATTCAGAACCACAATCTAGTGGAATTTTAGTGTAGCAACAGCACATCTTAATCTTGTGCTAATCTATCCATCCAGCCACTTATTATCCAGGCTTTAGCTTTTGCCTTTTCTAGTAGCTGGTTGTGTGTAGCACCCTATGAAACTATAGGTATGAGCTGAAGGCAAGTGTTAGTGACACAGTAATAGATGATGCGGTTGCCTGCATGTGCAAGTTCTTTATGCCCTCTCTACTTGACACTGGTGCATTTTCAATTGCATGAAGGGTTTCTTCTGTTCCTGACTACCCCCATGACTTGATGGTTTTTATAAGGCATCTATAGCATAGATCTATAGTATAGATCAGCTTTGGTTACAAATGCACTTAATGTTCGGTTGCTTGATCTCTGCTGGGACTCAATAGTCAGTCATGAGCTGCTTTTAAACAAGCATGAGGTCTTTGTTGTATTTGATGTATCCTTACCCTAAAACCCTGAAGGTCTGTGCTATGTCACTACTACTGGAGATTGCCAGAGATTTTGACACTCTAGTTTAATTTGTCCATTATACCTAAATTGACAGTTTCCCAAGTTGTCTGAAACATAGAGTGGAGCAGGATTTTCAAGTATGTGTGACATCTTTAAAATATAAATAGGACCAGCCAACTGTGTTTATTTTATTAGTGATAGGAGAAATAACTTGTCCTTTCACTTGGAAGAGATGCCTTAACATAATTCTAGTCTTTGGATATTTAAAAATGAAATTTGTGGCATATGCCCCTGAATTTTGTATCATTTATCTTTGATGTATGTGACTTTAGCAGGGAATAGTGCCCTTGCTGATCACTTTTCTCCAGTTCATGTTGACATGGTGCCCTCGAGGTCAGTGTGATGTAATGCAAAATGCTCATGTGATCAGGACCCCTTCTGATTTCTGTGACAAATGTCAGGAGAAGTAGTACATCCTGCAAAAAAAAAAAAACAGACTGTGAATATATTGTTGGTCATTCCAAGTGAATATGAATTATTCTGACTCTCCATAATAGGTATTGAAAGAATATGTTTGCTTGATATATCTATATACTAAGTTTCAGAATTTGTGTAATGTCTAATAGTAAAGACACCACCTGAGATACAATAGCTGCAATTGGGTGTGTCACTTGAATAATTTATAATTACCTACTACCATTGCTGTAATTCATGTCTCCTTTTTGTAGGGACCACACTAGAGACATAAACAAGGGTATAAGTGGAACACTGACCCCTAAATCCTTTAAATCATTGTGAATGACCCTAATCTGTGCCATTCTACTCAGAGTGTGGCATTACTCAAATTCTCTGTATTGGCCAAGGATCAAAAAGTACTGTGAAGGCTTCTTCATGGCGTTTCCTAATGTTATGGATTCTGTCCTTCAAGAAACTAACGTGACAGTGGAGTCAGTAACAAGGATACAACTCTGGGGAAGGATAGGACATGCCGGCAGAATCCTCTGCCACAAAGTGGGCCATCTTTGGCCAGTATCCCACTTACCACCTCCCCGCATATGTTCCCAGTCTACTAGTGTGGTATAATGGCTTTTTGCATATTTGAATATTATTGTCATCTTAGATTCTTCATTCAAATATCCCAAAAACTTTAATACTTTACTTTTATACCTGGGCAACCTTTTTCCTTCCAGGTTTAGTCATACAAAACTCTTTTATCAGAGTATAAATGTTTAAACATTCCTCTGGAAATATTGGGAGAAATAACTGTTTAAAGTACTTGCTGTGATATTTGACGTTCTTTTTCAAGAAGACCTGACCTCTACTTTAAACAAAGGAATAATGGGCTATAGAACTGCTCCATGCGAAAATGGGATGATAAATTAATACTTTTCATTGTAACCAGCGATGTCTCACGCTTACTCTCTCTCTCTTTTTCTGTTTTTGGTTATGTAAGTTAAAAAATGCTTTTCAGCTTCCTTTCCTGTCTCATTTCTAAGAACACACACTCTATAAGCTATTGTCATAAATTTCTATAGGGCAGTTCCCCTTAGATGCCATCTGCTTTGCTTCTGAGAGCAAATGCTGCTATGTGATTTCTACTATGCTAGAATTGTATTAGCTCCATTGACTCTAGAGTGCCCAATATCGCAGAGGTTTAATTGATTGTCTTACAAAGCACAGTTATCAGTGAACTTCCTAATAATTCTACATCATTTCCCTCCCTCCCCTTTAATTCTTTACTATTATAGTAGTGCAGATGTTTCTGGGATCGATTAGGTAACATGGTATATTTAACAGGTATACTTTTGGGTCTCAAGGGACAAACACATCCCCCCTTCCCCTGTCACCTTCCTCAATAGAGTTGCTGAGGTGCTCTGGTTACCTCTTTATGATTACAGTCCTAAACATCTTCAAATGTTTCCTGGCAATAAACATATTAGTTATGTATAGCAGCTCCATTAGCAAAGAAATATTTTCCTTCTGAAGCAGTAAGAAATCCTTCCCATGAGCCATGCCGAAATATGATCAGTTATTTGCCTAGAATTTTTTTTCTGTCTTTTTGAGACAGGGTCTCATTTTTCAGTTCAGGCTGACGTTGGGATCATTTCATAGCCCACTCTGGTCTCAAACTTGCAACAATCCTCCTACCTCAGTTTCCCAAGTGCTGTGATTACAGGAGTGCACCACCATGCCCGGCACTAGTCTAGAATTCAAAAGGGGAGATGCAGTACAATCTCAAAGAGGCAATTACAATGTTGATGGATCTGCCCCATATGGGGGTTTTGCTTGGGCTCCAGATAAGGTGAATCTCTTCCTCCCCTCTAGAAAAAAAGGGCAGTAGGTCATGTCTTAGACCCAAGACATGCAGGGAATCCACAGTTTCAAGGTTGTCATGAATTTTCACACAAATATTCTCATCCCAGATAGCAAAGTACAAGTGCTTTGGTATCATCATACTTACTTTAACAACAAAGTCCTTCTGGAATCAAAAACAAATGAAAACAAACACAAATAAGCAAACATTATGTAATTTTGCTTCTCTCACAATATAATGCTGGGTTTTCTTAGGAGACAAGGGTCTTTGCTCATATATTTTAGTCCAAATTGGTGACTGGTTCAACTGAGCATATCTTTTACTTTTCTCTATAGGATGATTGATGATAAGAATCAACAAACTGCATAATTTTGGCCATACCTATTGTCATTATATATTCCAAATACTTTGAAAAATTGCATAAACAATGCCTTCACTTTTACCTGTATCCTAGTCCAATTTCCTGCATGTTGAGGTCAATCATTGGGATTCTGTAGCATTCCAGAGATTATCACATCTCCTCTCTATCCCTGACACCAGAATCAGTGATGTTTCTTGACTTTGAGCATTAAATTTTTTAAAATTAATTCTCTGAACTGCTTCTTGACTCCTTTCCATTTTAGTTTAAATTCTTTCATAAGAAGATCCTAATAAATAGAGTTATAGAACAGGTAACACTGATTTGGAAGTAGAGGACATAATCCATGAAACGAAAAGCTGTCAGTAAATGCTGAGGTATTAAAGTAAGTCTGGAATATTCATTGTGAATCTAAAGCATGGTGAAATTTTGGAGAAAGATGAAAAATCCATATCTTAAAGTTATTCCCAAGAACTGAGGGAGCTCACCTATTTATACGCCAGCCGTGGACAGTAATTTACTTAGAGCTATTGGTATTGGTGATGGTGGTGGATTCCAAGCATGAGCATTAAATCTTTCATTAAAGTTGTTTTATTCAAATGTGAGCATTATGAAAGCACAAAGAGTTTACTGTTGAATACAGGCAAAATATAATGTAAAAATATACTTTCCAGAATGATGGTATGAGTTTTGACAAATGTAGTCAAAGGCATTCACTGTGTGGGAGTGGTATGAATAAAAGTGTGAGCATGAGAACAGTGAAGCATATTCAGTGAAATGATTAGTGTTCTGGTTTGGCAGTGTATAACTCTTGGGAGCCTTGGGCATTGGACTTACGACACAGGAAATGAGGAATTACACAAAAGTTTTGAGCCAATATATGGAACTATTTAATCTACCTGTATAATAACACAACTCTTAAATGTCTCAGGAATCATCATAAAATCCAGACACACTAAAATGTAAATTTTCTGTTAATTTCCAGAAAATTCACATACTATCAATTACGAAAACATAATTATACATAATAAGCACATTACATATATGTTTAAGATTTATGATTTTGAATAGTAACTTTATCTCTATGATTCTTGCCAAATTATTAAAATTCTTAATGCTAGTGAAGGTGTTTCTAGCCAGGACTTATTACAGGTCATGTTATGATTGCCAAGTAATAGAAAAGTTGATTAAAAGTGGCAAATAAAAAAATCTGATATTTACTTTCTCCATAACAAGAAGTCTAGAGACAGGAGAGTCTCAGAGTTGACACATGGTGCCGCTTAGAGTTAATGTGCCATTCTTTTTTAGCTCTCTTTGCTCAACCCTTTTGGTATGTGTGTATCTTAGTTGGGTTTGAGTGTGTAAGGTGCTTCCACGTTTCCGTCTAAAGAGTTACATCTAAAAACAGAATACATCTATATTTTGTCAACCTTTTTATGGTGAGAAAAAGAAAACATAAATGTTCTCTATCTGACATTTCATTGCTTTCTATCGCCAAAACTGTATCATACGTTCATACCTAAATCAATCACATGACTGTTGGGGTACAATTCTCTATGAGTCTTTCATGCTTCTGCATGTATTGAAAGCAGAGGTGCTGACCCATCTTTACCCTAGATTATTTTTCTGAAGATGTTTCCATAATGAACAATCATGAAAGATAAAAATAACTTCTCCTTCTGTATCAAATAGCAGGTTTATTTACACCTTGAAAGATACAGGTAATTATTCTTTCAAGAGCAAAGGTAAGAATGCTTAGCGTCAAGATTCCTTAAGTCGAGGGTTCCTCTGCATCAATCCACCCTACTGTGTGCAGGGATGTGCTGGCCCTCTGTGCACTGCCCAGGAGGCTGATACCATGGCTTCTGCTAATGCAGTGAATATTAAATTGTCCTTCATCTCTGGCTCAGGAATAGTGTGTTTTTTGCCAAAATCTGTGGAACTGTGGGGCTAGCTTCTTAAGTAGGAAGTAGGGTGAAGGTTTAGATTTTTCATGGTTCATAAGACAAAGGAAATGAAAAGCTCAAACCCATTAAGAATTGGTCTCAGCCCTGAGAAAGTTTGAAACCATTCATGTTCACTTGTAGCATGACAAAAATATTAGCATCCTTTAAGTAAGTAGGTGTCAATATTTGCTAGTTATTAGCAATACTATAAAATGTGGGCAGTATTTTAGACAGACAGAAATATAAGAATGTAAGAAAAAAATATGAGAATGTAAGTAAAAAAAGAAAGTCAGTAGCCCTGATAATTATTTTCAATGCAACAAAACAGTTGTAAAATTGTACTGTGGACATAATTATATGATGAAATTATAGCTATTGGAAATGTCAGAATCAATCTTAAGTGTAAATAAAAATTTGCCATGAGATTTATTTCTATAATTAGGAAAACATGTGACCCAGATTTCCAATTCTTACCTGCACAGAATGAATTCTGAGTAAATCTGAGATGTCAGTAAACAATTATAAATATATAGCCAGTGAAACTAGCAATACAACACTTTGTTCTTTGTGGGGTGGAGAGCTTTCAAAAGGAATAATAAGCCTTCTATCAATACACCTTGTATGTGGGAGGGACACCCAAAAAAATAGAGCTAGGGATATGGCTCAGTGGTACAGTGCTTGTCTAACACACATGAGATCCTGGATTCCATCCCTTAACTTGCAAAAAAAAAAAAACAAGAATAGCTGACAAATTATACTGGATGGAAGAAATTCATGTGCATAAAAATGGTCCTAAACTAATGACTAAATCAAATCACATATTGAAAAATAGTTTGATACTCTTACAAGATACCAAGAAAAAGTAAATAATATAATGGAAAACTGCTAACTGTATGACAAAGTAAATAATAAAGACATTGGAAATAGAAGAAAAAGATTTAACTCTGTTGGCAAAATAATGACAAAATGAAAATGAGATACACCATGAACTGATGTCTAGCAAAGGGTAAAGAGGATTCTTCACATAATAACCATAATAGCATGAATTGATATAACCTTTTAAAAGGGTATTTGACAGAATCAAAAAAAGATGGTAAAATTGGCAATTTTTGCTGTAGCAATTCTGTTGTGAACCTATCCACAAGAACTTAATACTCATACACATACGAAAATTGTTCTCTGTAGGAATATGAATTATAGTTCTTCCATTCATAACAAATAACTAGGAACTATGATGAATATGCAATGAGAGGATTAATAATTAAATAAAACATTTTAACATGAGCTATGTTGTTAATGACATATCAACCAGATCCTATCAGACTGACAGATATGCCCAGCAAAGACCTACTAGAAAATCCTCTCAGAAAGTCTAATCTTGCTGGTAGTCACCCCCAAATTGATGAAATAAATGCATGTCTACTTAGTGTGACATTAAGGAATAGTGTTGACTTGTTACAAAGTATTATTGTGACATAATTACTGACAACATATATTACTGACAAAATACTTCTCATCAAAGATTGTAAAGAAGTTTCATATGATAATTACAAGAGCAATAGTAGAAAAACAAAAGGACAGTCTCATCACTATTAATTAAAGTACAAGGCATACTATTGTTATAATTCAGAGAAATGCAAATTAAAATTACAATGACCTATCATTATAAATATCAGATAAGGTCTGTCAATGTTCTAGATCAGCAAGAAATGTAAATTCTGCTTACTAGTTGTATGTTAGTTGCTACAACTTTGGAAAATGATTCTCTTTTGTTTATTTTCTAGCAAAAGTAAAAATCTGAATATCAAGTAGTTGATTTTATTTCTAACTCAGTGTCTTAGAGAAACTCTTGCAGATATGCATCTGGGAATATATAGAATAATATGAATAATAGCAAACATTGGAATTCAGCAAAAGACCTTTTGGAAGTATATTGGATTAATACAATGATATATTTATTCACTAGAATATTATAGAAAAATGAAAACAATAAATCACAGAATACAACTTGTGATAGATAAATCTCACAAAGAAAATACTGAAAATATTTCAATAATACAACTCATAGACTATGTATATTTCTAATTACATAAAAGTTTTAAATATAAAATATGATAATAGAATCACATAAGGTTTAAAGTTGAAAAGTGAAAGCCTGAAAATAATCATATCAGAAATCAAGATAATGGCAGTAATGGTTCTAAGTTATTTCAAAGATTTTTAGCTTGAGTCATTGGTGATTCCTAGATAGTTAAAGGAAAAAAAGCAGAAATAACATTGACTTTCTTCTAATAAACAGAATCATAGAGGAAAAAATGAAGTTTTGGGAAAGAAAGCGATTGTATTATACTGCTTTGGTAAGTTTTGTGAAAGAGAACTATATAATATAAAGTTATCAATATATCTCTCTGACTTATATTGCACATAAATAAATATACATACCATAATGCTGCCTTCATAGTGGAAAGTTTTGATTAGAGGCATCTTACTGATCTCACATGACTTTTGTATTCTCAAGTGGAAATACACATGTATCCACACTGCACACACACATATTAGAATATAAATATTTATAAATGTTATTTTAGTGTTCACTGTTATTTAAAATGGTTCAATCAACATGTTAGTAACATTATAATGTATATTTCATACCATAAACTAAAAATCTGTTTTCCTTTAAAGAAAAGGTATACTATTTCGTATCTTGACAACAAAATAAAAATATTTTCAGGAAAAAGTAATAAAATCCTAAATATTCAAGTATTTATTCTGGATTAAGCACAGGAGTTTAAAAGGAAGAAAATTTCAGAAATGAAAATAACTCTGTAGATGTAAACAAAGAAGAAAACAGTTCCCCAGAACATTTCTCTTTTCCAGTTCAAAAAATGTATTGCTATAAATGCCAACATGAACACTCTTGTCTGTAATATCCTTCGACTGTTACCTGAGTAAGGTTTTAAAACACACACAATCTTCCTTTGTGTAGCAATATTATATGATAAGAAAATAGTCCTCACTATAATCTCTCTTTGAAGTTGATTAGATATATTTATGAAATATTTTTCAAGCAGCTAAAATGTCACATAATGCATTTGTAGATAATACAGCTATCATTTGATAGTACTAAAAGATAACATTGAACTCTAAGAACTGTATTCACAAAGTTAAGTTATGGAGTAGAAAGTCAAACTGGGATTCAGTTTAGAGAGCCTGTGAGAGAATAAATTCGAAGACATATAAAGACAAAGACCATGATGAAAATGTGGGTTCATATTTACATTTCTCCTCTACCAGTTTCTCACTGAGCTCCGTTGTGTTGTAATTGAACTTTACACAGTCTTGGCATTTCGCATCTGCCAAGGCCTACTTTAGGCCACCAATTAACAGGCGTACAGTTGATATTTGATAATACCTTTCATTTTTCCTTTTATCAGTTCACTTTTTATGTACGGTAAAGAAATCAGTATGTACCTGGAGCAAATCCTCCAATAACTTGCTACCAAGAAAAGATTCATGAGAAAAGGAAATGCTGTTCCCCTTCCCACAAATCTTGATTTCTATAAAAACTTACTGTCTAAAATTACTTAAACTTAGTGATTGCTAAGAATCTGCAATGATGCCAATATCCTTTGGAACTTTCATGAACTGTCTTTTCTTAAGCAAATAATAGATATTACAGACAGAATGCATTGAAATAGTGTCATGGAAATAAATCTCTAGGGTATTCAGATTTGACATAGCCTGAATTTTAATCTATAGCCTATGCTGACAAATGTCTTAGTCAATTTATGTGATCTTTCTAATCCCTGGTTTCCTCTTCTATAAAGAGAATTGTCTTTTTTCATACGTACTTGCGTATGATCTTTTTCACCAGTATTTAAGTATTTAGTGAGATAATAAATAGCAAAAAACATGTGGTGTGGCTTCGGGAACATAGTAAATCAACAATCAGAATTCACAAGAGGCATTATATGTAGAAGCTGAGATAGACACTGTTAATTTCTTTAGACCAGACTGTCTGGATTTGTCTTTTAAAAATTACTTTTCTGAATTTAGTTGATTATGATTCCTCTCTTATTTGTATGGGATAATTGGAAAACATTTAAATAATTTTTTGAAATTCCACTTATTTTGCTTCAAGTACTAAGAAATTGATTTTGCATGAGAAATAGAGTAGTGAGAATTATGCAAAAGTCCTATGTCAATGTCACTGAAGGATTCGATCCTCTCCTTTTTCCCTTTGAAGTATGCATCTTGTTTAACTTTGCATATTTTCCAGTTTTCATAGAATGAAATGAAATTAATGGGTAAAAATTGCAGTAGCAGAGTCCAAGGGAAGGACTGTGAAAACCATTATGGGTGCTCTAATTATTGACACTTGCCAAATTCCTTAGCAAATGTGGAATTTTATTGATTGTTCCATATAAGCAATCATTAATTTCACAGAGGTATAAATTGAATCCAAAAAATCAATAAATGCTGAAAATAATGTTTAATGGGAATTTTAAAATAGGTATATTGGAAATAATATCAGTAAAATGTAGTTACATTTCTGATATTATTCAATTTTTAAAATAGATTTTTCTGCATTGAAAATTATAGCCCTATATGTTTTTTAGACAAAATTTCAACATCCAAATGAAAAAATTTAAAGTTGCATTTTATTGTAATGTAAGTGCTTCTATTCTCAAGAAATACTTCATCTTCCTGGTTAACAATTACCTTGCTTCCCAACTGAATATTTGCTGATTTGGTCTAACAATTGCATGGCATCCTATTCAGGCTGCATTGTGTAGAATGGAAAAATTAATAAAACCAAGAATAAATATAGCCGAAGAAAGAATAAAAATGCATCTCAGAAAGATTGTTCATGGATACCAAAACAAATCAGCGAGGTCCAGGAAAGCTCTGTTTCAAATTTAGAAGGGTATGAGAATGGAGAGGGAATTAGTTGCTTCTCCCTTATTGCTTAAACTAACTATAAAACTATGAGGCATTAAATGTCTTCTGGGAGCTCGCCCAATTTTTGGAAAAATGAGGCTTGATTCTTTGGAATTTGATGGCATCCTTTTCTAGAATACAAGCTCATCCAAAGGCACTGTACTAAATGACATGCTGGAAGAAGAGGGAAAGAAGGAGGGAATGTGTATGCAGGGGAGAAAACTCAATAAAATCAATTATGACGAAAAAGCAGTGCACATGAGACGTGCAACTAAATATCAACTTCAATGGCTATACTTAAGTGAGCATGAAAAGTAAACCACTAGAGAATTGAAATTAAAGTTAAATAACATGAGTGTTTAACAATTATTTGAGTAGAAACTAAACACATACATTAGTAGATGCAAATGATTCTTTTAATTAACCATCACCAAATGAGGTCCTGTAGCAAAGACAAGGCACTTGGCCTTGATAGATTTTTATTATGCAGCGCTAGCATCTCAGTGACATCTCTCCAAGTATAAACTTAAAAGTAAAACAAAAAACACAACAGGAAAGCCTTTGTTTTCTCTTTGTCGATCCCAAATTTTTTTAATTTTTTTTTATTTTAAAGACAAAACAAACAAAAAATATAAAAACGATCCAGAATTTCAAAGAAAAAGTGGGAAATCAACACTAGTTAATGTATTGCATATACTCATAAGTGAAATAAATCAAACTCACATGTGTAAATATCATATTGTCTCCCTAGTGTTAAAAAAAAAAAACAAAAAAAAACTGAAAGAGTAATAAGATCCAAAGCGTACCGCGGATATTGTGAAAATGAAAGGAAAAGAAAGTGCTCGGGACGGTCCTGAATATTTTGAGAACATTTTATTCTGTGTTTTCCCTTTTTTGTCAAAAAGCGAGGTGTTTATCAATTACCCAATACATTTAATTAATAAAAAGCAAAACTGTAATACGAATAGCTTTGTGCATTTTTAATGATATATTATGATTTACAATGAAAAAATGTTTTATGGAAAAATTTTCATCCCTAGTGAGAAATTCATCATAAATATACTAATATATTTTATTTGACTCTAGAAATTGTGAACAAGTTTAACACTCTTCAGTAGGTACAAAAGTGTATGATCTCCACCCACACTGCTGAAACTACCCAGAGATCTAGTTCAAGAAAAGACCCCAAAATGTATATACTTGTTTAAATGTGATATTTTCACCTTCAACTCTTTCTTCCATCTGAATTCTATAATGAAAACAACTCATTTTTGTCTCCAAAACTCTTTAAATGTATAAACTTTCCTGTTTCCTATTTCTACTCCTACAGGTTAGTAAACAAATGATATCATTGACAAATTTCAAAATCTGGTGATAAGCCACCTCTGGATAAATTGAACACTTATGTAAACATTTAAAATAATTCTTAATTTTTAATGATAAAGTCACTGGTTTCACTGAGTGCTAAACTTTTAACTAGACAGAGGTCTTTTTTTTTGTTTTTTATGAGCAGGATATATTTATTGAGAGAAAGAGAGCTTCTATCTGAGAGAAAGACAGAAAGGGTCCCAAGTGGGTTGCCAAAACCTCTGGCTTTTCCAGGGTTTTTTATAGGGTAAAACCATGAGGTGAGGTGGGTCCAAGATGGGGAAAACCTGGGAACTAAGTGAAAGCAGGTGTGGTGACACATGCCTGTAAACCCAGCTATGGAGGAGGCTGAGGCAGGAAGATTGCTTGAGCCCAAGAGTTGTAGGCCAATCTGAACAACATATGAGACTCTATACATTTTTTTCAATGAAAATAGTTAAATTGATTGTGTTTTTCTTTTAGTTTAAATTTTGGTGATTTCAAATACATCTATAGATTTGTTAAACCTCTACTGCAACCAGTTTCAAAAGATTTTTTCCTTGTCACCCATAATTATTAGTGTGCTAGTGCTTCAATACACAAGTTTCTGTACCCATTCACTCACTGAAGAATATTGGATTGTTTTTAGTTTGGGGCAGTTATGAATGAAGCTGAATAAATATTCATGGATAAATCTTTCTGTGAATATAGCCAGTGAGACTGCTGAGTCTTCTAGAAAAGTATATGCTTCTTTTTGTAAGAAATCCTCAAAGCTTTTTCAAGAATACACTATTCTGTGCTCTCACAAATATATAAAACAGTTCTAATTGCTTCAGATCCTATCCAGCACTTGATATTATTGTTGTTGATATTCTGAGCTTGTTTCAGTTAACACATTTTTCTCTGTGAAAAACATTAGTGGTTCTTTTAGAGCAAAATGCATGCCAACAAATTATCTCAATTTTTCTTATGAAAACGTTTAATTTTATCTTCACTGTTTTTCGTGTGTGTGTGTGTGTGTGTGTGTGTGTTGTTTTAGTTTACATTGTTTTGTTTGAGAAAGTGTCTTTGGGAAGTTCGGGCTGGTCTCAAATTCACGAACTCACACCTATCTCCCGCCTCAGCCTCCAGAGAGCTGTGATTATAAGCATGCGCCACTACTGGCTTCACCTTCACCTGTGAAAGTTTTCTTTGCATACGAAATTCTGCTTTTATTTTAAGATTTGAAAATATCTCATTTGAAGACTCTTAACAGAAAAATACAGATATGAATATAAAATATTAGTCATTAAGCATTAATTTTTGAAATGGAGCTAAAAGAAGCTTTATTTCATAAAAAAGATAGATAAAAGGGATAAGAAGGCGAATAAGTTATTTCATACATAGCTTTCAGCATTTTAGTAAAAATTCCATTTGATAAAAAAATGACTGGGAAAACCAGCCAACTAAGAGATCCATATATTAGGTGGCTATTATAATTATCAGACACTAAAGTAATTTGGAGGTAATAATTTAATAAATATGCCAAAATTAAAACCAAAAAGTAAATGCAAATTGTCAAAACTTGGAAGCAATTGAGATGCCCTTCAGCAGGTGAATGGATAAATCAATTGTGGTAATTCAGACAAGGAACTATTATTTAATGCCAAGAAGATTTGAGTTATGAAGTCCGGAAAAGATGCATATTACTGAATAAAAGAGAGCCACTGTGAAACTAATATGTACTTTATGATTTCAACACTATGACCTTCCGGAAAAGGCAAACTGAATGCTGTAAAATTATCGTTGGTTGCCAAAGGTTTAAGAGGAAGGAGAGATGAGTCAAGAGAGAAGAGACTACTTTTAGAGCAGTAAAACTGTTCTGTATTGCACTATCATGGTGGATGCACGGCAGTTTAAATTTGTTCAAATCCATATCTTGTAAAATGTTAATCATGAATCCTCATGTAGACTGTAGACTTTGGTTGACAATGATGAGGCAATATAGATTTATCAATGGTAACACATGTGTCACTCTGTATGGAATGTTAATGATGGCCAAAATTAGGAGAAGTTGTGAAATTGTGGATCAGGGAGTATATAGGAAATCTCTGTACCCTCCATTCAATTTTGTTGTGTATCTGAAACTACTCTAGAAAAAGAAAATTAAGCACAAAAATTCTAGAACAAAAATATCACAACAAATTCAGAATTCAACAGCTGTATTAAGGCAGTTTACAGTTCAGTTAATAAAAATATTGGGGAATGTAGATTTGACTCATAAATACTCAGGCAAACAAGATATATAAGAAAGAAAATATGGCATGAGATATGTGTATCACAAAGAAAAATGCATACAGAATGTTGTCACATTTCCAATAAACAACAAAACCGAACAATCACAAGTTTAGGAAAATATGTATGCTTAGGAATATATATATATTGAGTTTTCTCTGACAAGAGAAATTATCATTATTATTGGGCACTATAACTTCTGTTCTTTACTAGACAAGGAAACACTATCTCCATCTTCCAAAGCTGACTACCATGTAACCAAGTTACATAAACATTTGTAAAGACAATCTAGATCAAAGACATCAATGCCACTGACTGGAAATTATGCAAAACCATGAGAACCCTAAACTGTCTGACAACTGGTAGATCTTTTGAATAGTCGAATATTCATTGTAATTTTTCCTAAAAGAAAGCTGAGACACAGTGGCTCCTACAGTGTTATTTCATGATCATAATGATCACAGAATCCACCTGATTTCTTAATAGCACAAAGAATATCAACATAGCAATACCACGTGATATGTTTGACCAACTTTAAGATTCTATTTTCATCAACAAATCATTGAGAAGTCTGTAGAGGGTGAAAGGATCTCTTCTACACTGTTAGTGCAAAATCAGCATGGAGATTCCTCCAAAATCTAAAACTGTAAGTTCCATTTTTCCCAGCTGTTCTTCTGAGAATCTTCCTGAAAGAATTAAAAATATCACATTATATTGATACATGCATACCTATGTTTATTGCAGCACAACCAGTAATAACTAAATATGTCTATCAACAGATGAATGGATAAAGGAAATGTGGTATTTATGTACAATAGAGTACTACTATCCTATGAAGAAGGATAAATTCAAATTATTTTTGGGAAAATGGATGCATGTTGAAACTACAATGTTAAGTGAAATAAATCAAGTGCAGAAACTTAAATATCATATGAGAAACCCAAAGTTTAAACAAAAGTGCTAAATAAAAGACAGACAATAGTAAGTAGGCAGATGGATATTTGGTCAATGGGAAGAGGGCTAAGAGATTTTAGAAGAAGAAGAGGGGAGGGTAAGGGGTTGTAAAAAAATTAAGATTTGTCATGTCCACATATCAACTCCCCATGTGAGTGTAATCATTATGTACTGAAAACATTTGCTACAAAAAAATAAAATATTTAAAAATATAAAGAACTTTAAAATTTATCTCTATAAAAAGTAAAATAAAACCTAACAGCAAAAAAATAAAAGAAAGTAAAAAGGTAAGACAAATTGGGGAAAAGTTATAAACATATGTCTGATAGAGGGCTTGTACCAAAATATGTAAATGAATTTGAAAATCAATGATAGTCCTAACTTTGAAAATAGATAAGACAAAATGTTGTATACCAAAATGAGAAAAGAAGGACAAAATGGAAACAAGGTTTTGTAAATAAGGAGAGGAAGAGGGGTTGAAGGGAGGGCAGGGGAATGGAGAAAAATAAGAAACAAGTTATATCACGTACATATACAAATTTCCTCAATGAATCTAATCATTATGTACACTTAAAATGTACCAATAAACTTAATTAATTAGAAAAAGATTATGACTAGACAGCCATGACACAAATGTAAAAGACATTATCCTCTCTGTTCTTTATTAAAATATAAAATAAGACAATATCATCATAGTCTCCAGTATGGCTACAGTTAAAAACAAAAACAATAATCAGTTGCATACCTGAACTGAGAAGCTTTTCTATTCCTTGTAAGGCACTAGTGAAAATGTAAGTTAACAGTCTGCTGAGCTTCTCCTTTGGCAGTCTACTAAAACTGAACATGTACTTAACAAACCATCAACAATCAAGGAATTTTACTATGAAAAATGCATTTATATATGCTCCAATAGACATGTAATGTTCATAGCAACATTATTTGTAAAATTCAAAATATCTAAATATCTCAATAACAAAAGGAAAAAATGCACATCCATGCGATGAAACATTGTGCAGCTATGTGAAAAATAAACTAGAGCTACACGCAACTCATGGTAAGTATTTGGTTGCATTTTAAATATTTAGTCTGCCTGTGCTTAGAAAAACAAAATAGGGAAACATTTGACATTTGCTTTTAATTATCTTATACTTTACATCAAGTATGTTAGAGATCAGTTAGGGCAATACTGCAGCAAATCTTTCACAACTCACACTCCTCAGAATCAACATTCCCTTATTTTTGAATTTTAGGGTATGACTCAAGATTTATTTCAAGTCATTCTCAGGCAGGCAAGCAGAGAGGGAGGGAGGTGGATCCTTACACGACTTCAGTCCTTGGAGAGAATTTTCCTTGGTACCATGTACCAAAGGAGTCAGAAAGACTCGAGAGTTAAGGAAAAATTGTTTCTACTATATATCTTTCATTTGAAGCAATTGAAACTCTTTATTATAAGAAATAATTTGAAAATTAAAAAAAAAGAAATAATTTGAAATTGCGATTTTTATTCATTTAAGTAATTTTGTCTATTTACTTCCACTGTTATAAAAATTAGCAATGTAAGAACATAAATTTTGTTGGCTTATGAACACTTAATTTATAGAATTCTAAGTTTAATGATTTTACACACACATCTCTACATGACCAATTACAGCAAATAGCCTATGTTGATTCACTGTACATTTTTTACTGTTTCTTACTGCCATCAACTGTATTTAATTTACTAATATATTCTACTAGTAATATTAGATTACTTAAGATTGCTTAATGTCTCAAGTTAAATGAAACAACTGTTGTACTTACATTTTTAGAATGTATATTTCAAGCATAAGTTTACCTATAGAAACTTATGGTTTTTAATATAAAGTATATTAGAAAGTGTTTTAATTAAATAAATTACAGAAGTGTGTTAGTAATTGGTCTGGAACAACTGACCAAACGTAACAGGATTGGGTCCTGTTTAACAACTCTAATGAAACTGAAGGCTGGTTGTAGGGAGATTGAAAAACAAAAAGGTAAATAAATCAACTTGTTACGATCCTATTATCTTTCTGAAAGATGGGTATCTACATGGTGACATATGTACTCATGTTTTGGGGTGTTCATTTATAATAATTACATTTATGAGAATTCACTGAATAATATCTTATAGAGGACTCAGGTGACTAAGTTTAGCAACAACCGGAATTTTAAAAGCCACAATCGGAAAAGGTATACAATGTATATATAGATATAGATATAAATATCTATATATCTTTGTTTTGTGTCCTAGTTGCAGTTGTTTGGCTCTGAGATGTTAAAATATTTAAGGAAAACTAGACCCTTCACATACTTGATGAAAACTAGACCCTTTAGAAAAAATATTTTTACATATTTTCCATATTTTTATTAGTTGAATATATTTTACATTATCTCATCATAATATTGATTTTCTTAATTCCCTTTTCATTAGCAAAAATTGGAGGTGATAAATCCCTGATGCTACTAACTGCTAATATATACTGAAGTCTTACTATTCAGTTTTGCTTCTGTTTCTGAGGACATCTTCATGAACTGTCACCTGAACTATTATATTAACTACTCCTAAAATGAATCCTACTTTTTATTTAGTGATTATATATTCAATACCATCCATGTGTCATACAGAATTATTCTAGATTTGGAGAATGTTTCAATGGACAAACAAACAAAAATCCAAGACTTTGTGAAGCTTACATTCTTGTTATCATAGGATAGATAGAATGCATGAAAGAAATATACAGATACATGGGAAAAAAATAAAATTGCAAAGAAGGGCATCCATTTTGCTAGTTTATCTACTAAAAACAATTCTGTATCTTTTTTTTCTTTTTTTTGACCAATAGTCCTTTGACCTTTGACCAAATAGTCCTAAAAACACAGGAAAGGAAAAGCTGAGATAAGAAAAGAATAAAAAGAACATACACATGGTATGTACTTTCAGATATCCAGGAAATCATACTTTATTGAGTTTAGTGTTAGATCCCTAAAATGGCACTGAGCTTACAGACAAATCAGGCGCTCTCCTTGCTCTTAAAGGGCTTATGTTCACATTGTATTTAAAGATTCCAGAAATCTTCACTCTTGTTGCTCTGAACTGTGCAAACTGAAGCAAATAAAGTGCTATCTTCCCTGCATCAGCTCCCGGGATGGGGTACCGGCTCAAGACAAAACTTTTTTTTTTTTATAGCTTTAAGAATTGGAGGAACATTTATCATAAGCCAATAAAATTTTTTCCTTTTTGAAAGAATTAGATGGATACCTCTGTTGAAGCCAATTCATGCAGTTACTACTTTTAGCTAAATAAATTGAGTTCTGCAAAACATATAAAGAAAGACCAGCTATTTAGATGGAAGCCAATTGTGGTAGGAAATCAGAAGCTCTTGAGTTCTTTGTATATTTTCTTGTTATGAAAGTAGCTGCTGAAGTCTGATGCTTAAAGGTCTATCTGAAACAGATGTAACTTTATCAAATCTTCATGTGGAAAGCCTTGCATGAATTTTTTTGGAATTCTGAGAATCAGACTCAGGGTCTTGTATATACTATTCAAGCTTTCTACCACTGAGCTATACCTCGTGCCCCAAAAAGACATTTTAAAACCTTGCAATGCTTACTTTTATTTCATATAATTTTCCAGAATGCCCAAGAAAAGTATATTTTTTGTTCAGAAAAGTAATGTCATATATGATTAATTAATTCATATATGAAGTGCATCATAAAAGTAAGCTCTATGAGATGACTTTAGTTTGCCATCAAAAAATGATTCATATTTTATCAATCTTCCCTTGTTTGAATTTACTCAGAACACATAGCAAAGAATATAGTCATTTATGAAAAACTTCATGCACAAGTTTCACATTCAAAATGTGTTCCACTTAAACTATAACTTTGAATAAAAATTTTATTGATTTTTCAAATTCCAGGAGTTATTTTTAAATGAGAGTAAAGAAATTTTTTAAAAGACGTTTGAAAGTAGGAGATGCTCACTAAGATTGTATCTAGTACCCTCTTTTTTCCTTTCTTGCATTTGGATGTGGGAGAGTGTTCATTCTGGGAATATGTGACTCAAAGCTGTGTCTGAGAAACCGACCTCTCAAAATTGGTTAGCTGAGCGGTAAATGCTTCCATGTGTGATAAAGGCAGGTTCCTTTTTTTCTTTCCCTCAGTTGATTAAGAAAATCATGTTTTGCGTATGTAATTCAAGGAAATGTCAAAGACCTATTAAATTGGAAATTACTGAAAACATCAATAGTTTGTCAGGCAATAGTGAAAAGCAGGAGAACATATGGAAGATTAGATTTCTTGAAGGTCATGTGTCCAATTAATTTACAAGTCACATTTCACTAATTCTTGCACATTGTTCTCACATGGCTACAGCACTCTTTTGGAAAATATGATTTTACTATGTGACTTTAAAATAAATAAACAAATAAGATACTGAATATTTTCAATGTTTATTAGATTGAAGTTCTAATATATAGATAAGGACCCCTGATTATGATATGGTCTTTGACTTTATATGTTTTGTCACACATTTCACCATGGAGTAAAAAGATTTTTAATTTTACATATAGTAAGAAATAAACTATTTCCTTTTTTGATTTGGAGCAAATTATAGTTTCACATGTACAAACTTCTACTCATACAAGAAAGAAGAATAATGTAAGTCATCTTTCCTTAGTGACTCATTATCTATTCGGGATTAGAGTGACTACCAGGGAGGATGCTCCTGAAGAGAATGCCTGCTGATTATGGCCTTCAGTGGCACCAGACAGCCAATCACAGCTACAAGAAGCACATGAGCTTTTGTTCTGTTCTCGCAGTATGATGGCTCCTGTGGCGGGAGAGTCACCAAGGGAAGTCTGCTGTTCTCAAGGCCTTCTTAGGAAACTGCACTCACTATCTCCACTAAACTCCCTTAAGATGTTATACTCATAAACTGCATGAAATCCCGAGGGCAGCCATGTCCTCTTCCTTCCGCTCAGTTGTAATTGATGGTTTTGGGCATGATGTGTGCAGCAAGAAGGTCCCAGAGCCCCTCGGACTGGGTGGAAGTGGGACCCACAGAGCAGGCTTGGACAAAGGCCAAGCAGCAGTGGGAGCCAAGTGTCTGTCAGTATCCAGGTGACACACAGTGGCAGGCTCTTTTCAAGGGTCTGGGCAGCGGCATGGTGGCATGAACAGCTGGGAGCGGGGTCCTTTTCAAACTCTGTGGGCCGTGTGGGGCAGGATACTC
The DNA here is from genome assembly GCA_004365215.1 of Cuniculus paca. Lineage (NCBI taxonomy): Eukaryota > Metazoa > Chordata > Mammalia > Rodentia > Cuniculidae > Cuniculus > Cuniculus paca. Next base: position 6,970 of record RJWT010003753.1, on the reverse strand, counting down.
CAGTAGACACGGGTGGGTGTGGAGGCAAGAGAGAGCCCGGAGGCGGGTGTGGTGTAGAAACGGCACTCTGCAGCAGGTGCCCGGCTAGAGAGTGAGACATGGCCTGCGCTGCCTCAGGACCAATGCTACAGCGAGCACTGCCGGCCCCTATCTGAGCTCAGGGGCCGTGAGGGTTGCTGGATGCCCGGGAGAGAAACATTTAGGGAACCATGGTATCTGTGGAGTTTGCTGGAGGACTCTCCTTTATCTTTTCTCTGTCATTGGAAACTGTCCCAAATTTAAACTACTCTGAACTGGTCGATGCAAGGAACTTCATTCCCTTCTTAATAAGGCCATCCTGAGTCTGTATTCTAAGGCTTCTCTCCTCCATCCAAGGCTGCTCTCCAACGCTGTGTACAAACATTCTAGCTGTATAGCACTGTCGGTTCTTTGGTGTTGGTCGTCCCTTATGAAGGAAAACGTGTCAGCGGTCTCTCCTAGATCATCTTTCTAGAAACCTTCACAGTCCTGATGGTGTCCTTTAATGTTCAAGTTGCAAATGTTGACGAAGTCTAATGTACCTATTTTTTTTTTGTTTGTGCTTTGGTATTATATCTGACAATACACTGCTAAATCCAAGATTATTTTTCCATAGGTTTTCTTCCAAAATTTTATAGTTGCTCTTATACTTCAGTTGTTTATCCATTTTAAGTTGATTTTTGTAAAGAATGTGAAGTACAGGTTCAACGCTATTCTTTGGGAAATTCCATTGTCCCAGCATCATTTGTTAAAGAAATTGTCCTCTCAAAAGCTGGATTAAGTAACCTTGTCAAAAACCAATTTGTTGTAGATGTACAAGTGTGTTTAGGAGCCATCAATTACATTCCATAGTAATGGTGATGCCAGTACCATACGGTTTTGATTACTGCAACTTTGTAGTAGGTCTTAAAATTGTGTAGCAAATGCTCTGACTATTCTTCATTTTCTAGATTGTTTTTACTGTTTGGGAGCCTATACAATTTTATAAGATTCTGAGGATCAGCTTTTCCTTTTCTGCAAAAGACAATGTTGGAAAATTGACAGGCGGTGTTGACATAGATGGTGTTGGATGCTATTGGTACTGTGACGATATTAAGTTAGTCATGAATTAATATTAATTTACTCATGAACATTAGCTATCTTTTCATTTATTCAGGTTTTTGTTAATTTTTTTTTTGGACTGAGTATTGAACTCAGGACCTTGTGCTTGCCAGGCAGACACTGTGTCATTGGGCTATATCCCCAGCCCATCTTTAATTTCCTACAGCAATGATTATTGGCTTTCAGTGTGCAAGTCTTTCACCTTCTTGGTTTAATGTATTTTGGATATTAATTCTTTGATATCTCTTTTGGAGGGTACAGAGAAACACAACTCATGTCCATGAACTGATTATGGTCTCTGCAGTTTTATTGAATTTGTGTCTTAGAACCATTACCCTGTTTGTGGATTTTTGGGGGCTTTCTGTTTACAAGATCATGTTATGCACGTTCTTCCTTTAATATTTGGATGCTTTTGATTTCTTTTTTCCTGCCTTATTGCTCTGACTAGAACTTCCAGTACAATATCTAATAGCAATGGTAAAAGTTACTAACCTTGTCTTGTTTTAAAATAAGTATTGGACAAAATCACTAAGCATTAGAAAATAAAACAACAAATGCAAACAACGTTAGAAGAATAAAACTGAAAAGACTAAAAATGATAAAGATAAATAATTTATTAAGATAGAATTTAGAAAATGCAATCAGCTACTTTTAAAAAATGCTAGCAAAGAGAAAAGTTACATAGAAAAATTACATTAGAACATATTTTAAAGTAGCTTAATTACTTCTGTAATTTTTTGGATGACTAAATCCAATAGAGTGGATTCATGACTATTTGTTATATAATTGCTTGTCCTGTTCTTTATAGTTCTAATATGCACAAGATAGCAAAATTTATAACATATGATTTAAAAGACTATAGAGCACAGTGTGTAACTTCACAATATTCTTACACATTTTGCCTTTTAGTTATGTGTCATGAAAAAAAATACCGAGTTAGGATATAGAAATAAACACCGAATTGATTTTCTTGGAGAGCAATCAATAATCACAGGAGATAGGAGAAATTTAACATAATAACAGAGTTCGAAGTTATTGTATTTTAAAGTTTATAATATTTGTGAGAATTAACTGTCATCTATTTCTCGTGTTTTTACTGAATCACAGCAAAACTTGCTATTTTTATTGGGTGTTGTGAGCTAGGCCATGGCAGGGGGCTAGAGATTAACAAAGGGATAGATGGATGAATGAAAATACTGCATACCACAAAACATCAAAAACCTGTAACTTTAAAAAATGAATGTTTCCATCTGAAACAACTCCCAAGATCCTCTAAATTTAACTCTCTTTAGATTGAGAAAAAAATTTTACTTCTTTTTCAGTGAGCAAAACTTGACATTTTATTCACAAAATCTTATACATATTCTTAGGAACATACATTTTTTATTACTATAATGTAATTAAAAAAACAAAATGCTGTATCTTCTCAGGAGTGATGCTATGCTTATTTTCTCCTTGATATTTTAATAATTTTCATATTTTCAAGCAAACATGTAAACCAGTTTTGAATTACTTTCCTATAGAAAATTGAGACAGCAGTATTGTGTATAAAGGCAATTCACACCAACAAAGATGACATCTCATTTTATGTGGACAGGGGCTCATTCCAATGAATAAATTCATGAAGTCTCACCATTTTGTGACCCCGTATCTACAGTCTGTTTTATCTAGTTCAACGCTTGCTCATTACTGTCATAACAAAAGCTGCATTCTATTCCATTTCTGGTCTTATCTGTCCTGTAAAGGTGAAAAAGCATAAAATAACCGAGGTGATATCAGTACTTTCTTTTTCTTTCTTTGAATGACCAGCAAACTATTTCTTAGTCTAATAAATTCATTCAAGGTAAATAAACTTTCTTTTACAATATTTTTTAGAACTATACCGAAAATACTGTTTTTATCGTTAGCCTGTTTTATAGAAATGTCTTTGTGGTGGATAAGATCTCATTAACATGTCAAAATTACTGCAATGATGCTCTGAAAACAAGAGACATATAAGTGAGTGTGTCCCTTCCAGCGTCCCTATAAGGCATTTAGGAGGTTAGTGAGGGAACACAGTGTAGTATTCTTCATTCTCTTCCAAGTCCTGGGCCCTAGAATCTTGCTAATTCACATTATAAACCTTTTCGAAGATGTTATTAAGTATTTCGTATCTGAGGAGTATGAGATGTTATAGTGAAATCAGTTGCCCAAAAGTTCTAATAGAAATCAGATAAATGTGTCAGATTTACTACAGAGGATGATCACCTTTGCTCCTTCGAAGCATAAAATGAAAGTAATAGAATAAAAAGGTGGAAGCTCTCAAGGACAAAGAGAAAATGAAATGACATAAGAAACTGTAATAAATCTCCCACTGCAGGAAATAGGGAGAGGGATAATTGGTAAATTACTTAGCAAATTGGAAATAGTGATTACCTAAGATCCTTCCAAGTAGAGGAGCAAAGAGTAGCTAAGAAAATCTTTTTGGAACCTCAAGAAACCCAGAACTTGGAAGCAGAAGGTGAAAGTGGAAGGCAGCCAAGAGGTCTAAGATTACAGACAGTATGGTTTAGCAGAGATTATTCCTTTCTCTGCCTAATGAGTCTGTTGTATAAGTCTTCCTTTACCTACGTCTCTCACCCTTTCTGCAGCTGTTTATATTTATATCTCCTACAGATGTCCTAGACTCAGAGATGCAAAGTGCAAGGGTGATCAAAATATATACTATGTGTTTAAGTTTTAAAAATACAGTAAAAGATCATTGCCTTTAATCCCCTTTAAAATACTGCCAATTGCTTTGAACATATTTACCTCATCAATCTCGGCACTTTAAGAAGCAATTCTGGAAGTCTTCTTTCCTGAGTGTCTTTACAAGGTGTGATCAGAAATATAGTGAATGCTATTTCCAAGGGCCATTTGAGTGAAACAAGCACATGTCCTCATCTACCTTAGTAGCTGGATTGAGTACATGAGGCTTCTGGATATTCTCCAAAATTAAAATGAACAAGAAAAATAAACATTTGGAATTTTTTGAGAACATCAAGGCAGCCACAACACAACTAAAAATACTCACAAAAAGGGACTTGCAGGACTGCTTCAGAAAGTGGCAAGAACTATGAAACAAGTGTGTATGAAGTGAGGGAAAGTGTTTTGAGGGGGATTAATGGCAGTGTGTCTGCTATTGTACTAATTTTAAAAAAATTTTAGCATTCACTGTATTTTTCTATCACACTGTGTGCAGTAGAAGATGAAGGTGAAGTGTGAGACTAGTGACATGAATGTTGAGATTCTCAGGCTCACACCACTGCCCTGCTATTAAAATACCTGAGCAGATATATATGGGAAAACAGACTGGCACAGGGAAAACACAAAGTGTAATAAATACAAGAAAGGACAATCAGGTTGGATAATCTTAATTCTGTAAAGAAAAAGGTAATCAGAACAATTCTTAGCATTACATTGTTATTTACTTTTTTTTCATAATATTATCATTCTGTGTCTTGTATTTGTTAGCTAAGTGCTTTACCCCTGAGCTACATCCCCAGTCCATATAATTTTAAAGACAAATTAGCAGCAAGTAAACAGGATGAAAAAGTAATCGAGCAAATCTGTATTAGATATGAGAATCATACAGTGATCTAGTAGAGAATATGTACACAACTGCATCTATTAATCTAACAATACTAAGTAGAACCCCTCTTTTAACAATTTCAAATGATAACTAATAATGACTAGAATCTACTTATAATACAACCTATTATCAGTCATCTCCCTATATGGAGATTTTTGGTTAATAGTTGACTCATACTTTACTAACAAAAATAAGTTTCCACTTGTTTTCATTTTTACCATGACAGATATTAGAAAAATATGGACACTTTTATTATGTTGCTGCATTCTGTTTCACTATTTTGTCTCTGAAATGCTCTTTGTTTGAAATGACTTGATAATAGTAGCATTAAGCCCCTATTAATCATCTTTCTTGAAATGAAGGCAGAATAATTTTATAAACATAATAGCTTAGCTATTAAAGACAACTGTTTGTCATTCATTCAATTATCATTTGTCATTAGTGACTGTTCAATGAATAAATGGAGAGAAAGAAACACAGAACCAAAGGAGCAGGAAGTGTTATCACTAAAAATCATATTTTACAGCATTTTATTAAAATGTATGCTTCATTAGATTATTCTGATTCACACAAGTGTCACTTTTTAAAATCCAGTTTCAGCCTTGTATTCTATACCTCTTTTTATTTGTCATGAGATAACAGTTTCTTGAATTGCTTATGTAATGCAATCAATGGAATACAAATGTACTGACCTCTACAGTTATAAACGGGATTTAAAAAAATTAAGAGTATGGTAACAAAGTTGCATGTTTATATTATAACCAAAGAAAACAGAAAAGCAGAAAATAACTTGCTAAACCTCCCTCCATTTATTCCGTGTTCAGGGTAGAGCATCATTTACATCTCTTTATCCACCAGCCTGAGGAGGAGAATGCGTTTAGCAATCTGCATAAAATCAAATGGCAAATATAAGATTCGGAAAATAATGAGGGAAGGAAAAACTGTATGGGCTATTAATTTGATTTCCTAATTTTTCACAGTGATTAATTCATCTCTACCAGCATGTTACATTTGAGATTTACATGGTTACTAAATGATGTAATATGTCAAGGAATATAATTAGTGCAGAATGCCATAAAATGCTAGGAAGCACTTTTGTTCCATTTTTCAATTTTCTCCCCCAGGATTCACAAGAGGAATAGATAATATCTTCAAGAGTGAGAATCAGTCTGCCAGCACTGCCTTTGTGTGGCTTGGGAGAATTATATTATCTAAATCCAACCTTTAGGCAAGTGCATGCCTAACTCTGGTGAAGGCATTTTGATGCATATTTGGAATTTGTACTATTTCATGAAAATCTAAAGTTATCTTTCTCTCTATAAAAATTTATTAACTAAAAATTTTTCATGATGCTATGTTATTCTCAGATGCTAGAATGAAATCCAATAAATATTTATTTAGAAATTTCAGGGCTGACATTTATCCATCATAATCCTGGGTGTAATATAGCTTTATAAATGAGAAACAATCACTTTCTCAAAAATAGATTCTTGTCTAATTTCTATAGTTACTATAGGGCTGACAAAATTCCTCTGAATACCAAGAACATGTTCATATTTAAATTTTACTCACATTTTAGAGTGAAAAACTTCATATTGTAGCATCAGGGGAAATACTAATATAGATATTCACTTAGATGGCAATGGATAGATTTATGAATATTAATTACAAGCTTAAACCCAGTTAAAAAAATGTTGTTTTAGATTAGCAACTAAGAATATTTAGGACAGTATTTTTTCATTGTATTTAATATTATATACTGGTGAAGTGCAGGAAGAGTATCCTTCCCCTAGCTTTCCCTTCACTATTCATTGTAGGATAATAGGCTCCAGTTTTCTGTCAGTAAATAGGTCAGTGAATAGACTGGACAACTTATATTACAGATTTTAAAGCAATATTTACAACAAAATTGTGAGAGTAGGTGTTGTCATAATAATTTTTTAAGTGAGTACACCGTAACCTAGGAAGGTCAAGCAACTGACCCCTACATAGGTAGGATAAAAGAGGAACTAACGTTATATTCCATATCAAATTAATATTCAATATTGAATATTTAGTATTGTTCTTGTATTATAGGTAAATATTATTTAGAGCTTCACCAGAAAGACTTTTAAGCATGCCACAAATTTCATGAGGAACGGTCTTTAATTTACAAAATTTTTAACAAAGTGCTATGGTTTGAACGTGTTTCTTTCTCCCAAACTCGGGTTTAACCCTCAGTGCAGCAGTTTAAAGATGTGG
>RJWT010003752.1:0-35440 GCA_004365215.1 Cuniculus paca | reverse complement strand
AGTGAAGAATTTCTTTTCACAAAAGTAGATTACAGACACCCAAGTGCAACAAATCTTGTAGTCAACAGTCTTTTATAAAGATATTCATCCTGGCTACCAGATAGCATCAAATCAAAGGCCTTCCTTTAAAGCCCTAGTGGTCACTTTAGTCACAGTTCACAATTCCCAAACAAAAAAGTAAAGAATGCAATAAACACATAACCAAGGTTACCCACAAGGACGACGTGAACAGTAATGCCCTGCGCTCCACTTGCTCAACGACGACCCGCTTGGCTGGCCTGTTTCTGACTGCCGCTGGACAGCACGCCTCCAGGTCAGACGTTCTGCTTGCTCCTTACTGCAGGCTCAGTCACACTCACTCAGCAGAGACCCTGACCAAGAGAAGAGCTGCAGGCCGAACCTTGTGGCTAATCCCGTCTGAATATGCTTACTGATACTTGCTTACTGATATTTTTAAAGCCTGCAAATGATCACTGAAGAAAGTATCAATGAGCAATACCCCTTCTTCCCCTGGACTGGACAGTGCAAAATTCTTGACTACCAACTATTAACAGTCGGGTGTGAACCAAGCTACCCGCCAAGAGAAAGAGGGCTCCTAGACCAAACTGAGCACTGGAGTCACAGAGCCTTTTACAATGCAAATTCCTGGGCCTCCCACCCACCTGGCTAAACTAAACCACTAATTCTGGAGTCACAGGAATCTAACTCACAAGCAGAATCTGCTCACCAGCCCCCTTCTCAAGAAATTCTTAGTCAGGTGAGTCTGGAAAACAGAAAGACAACACAGATGTAGGAATCACTGGATCTATATGCGAAACTGCATTTCTTGCCAAAAGTATCTCTCATTTCCACTGTGCTTGCTAATATGACGTTAGATGACACTGCACTACCAGGATTTTTATTTTTCAGATAGGCTATTAAAACCATAGCTTTTGTTACAGTAAGTCAGCTCTACAGTTATCACGAAGTGACATAACTATCCAAGGATGCAACAAGCCAGCTAAAGGGAGAAAGTTAGCATACAGCGCAATAATGATTACAGAAGCTCTGGGAGAAAATGTATATAAATATTTGTTATTTATTGTAAGAAAACAGATAACTGGAACATGGGTCTTACTGGTAAATTGCCTGAGTTGGAAAGTTGAAAGCTTGCATTCGAATCTCAGTTCTCTTATGAAGAACTTCTGTGAGTCTCGTTTATAAAAAGTGGTGTCTTCGTTACTTTTCTTTTGTTTTTGGGACAAAATACCCACCACCCCAAATGACGGAAGGAAAGGTTTATTTAGCTCACTGTTTGTGGAGGTTTCAGTCCATAATCTGCTGGCTCCAAGGCAGGGTGGTGTGACACCGGGGCAACACTTCAAGGCAGCAGCAGGTGAAAGCAGCCAGAGCAAAAGGGGGGAGGATCACAAGCATCTTCTCCTCCCTTACACTGTACACAGGCCACCAACCCCACCCCCCAACCCCACTTCCAGAGTGGAGGTAGCACTCACAAAATCTCCTTGCCCTCCTCTCGCACTAGGTAAGAATGTTGGCTCCCTGCTGAGTCTCTTAGTTAAACTTCTGAACTGCTCAACTGTGGTTGATACACAATGTATCAACCATAACAAGCGGTAATAATGATTTCATAGTTTTATCATTAGGACAAATGGGTGTAGCACTAAGTAACTAACAAATCTGAGCGCTTACCTTGTATTAGACACAATTCTTCACTATAACTATTTTTATCATACATTTACATCAGGAATTTTCTGGTTTTGTTTATAATTTCTCCTAGTTCTACCCAACTCTTCCCAAGTTTCTAACCTAACATATAGTCATCATCCAAATTCAGTGAATGGATTCAACACTGTCAGACTCAGAATTCAAATTCAGCTGACAGATTCATTCATCCATTCAAAAGAACGCTCTTCAACTGTTGCAGCAGTCTTCGGAGGCAGCTTCTTTCACTGCTGTCTGCAGACACAAGAACAGTGAGCTCCCACAGACCTGCAGCCGAAGACGGCGCAGCTCGAGGAGTCTGAGGTGTCCGGTTTCTCCCTTCTCCTTCTGGTCTCCACAGCACATGAGCCACATGCCCAGTCCTTCTTTTGTTTGTTATCTTGAAAGAGGGTCTTCTTGATCACCATGATAAACTACATCTTCCAGCATGAAACAGCCAGAGCAACTTCCAGTCCTTTCCTCTCAACCTCAGCTAACTCTCTACACCTGGTGGGAAAAACACACTTCAGGCTTCCAGTTAGGTCTTACACATACTCCTTTCCCACCACACACACGGAACTGCCCCGACAGCCACTCGCCTACCCTGTGGGGCATTCAACGATGCCCTAGTGAGTCGCGCTGAGCACTTTTTTAATCCTATGTATGTCAGCCCCACTTTTAGGGTTATAGCGCTTTCTGCTCATGTTACCTACCCTTTACTGTCAATAATTACGATTTATATTCATTTATAATACAATCACCATTTGAACTAGGTACTTAAACTGGACTAGTCCACTGACTTCACCCAAAGAGAAGACAGCGACGCCCAAGGGCAAACCCAGTCAGCCGCCTGTCCTCGCATTCTGATAGTGCTGAGGACGGCAGTTTGGGGCCGGGAATGCGGCGCAGCGGCAGGGCCCAGCCCTGGGTCTGCCGCCCTCCAGTGCAGCAGGAAAGGCAGCAGCTGATCACGACTGGCAGAGTCCAAGCACTGGGCCCAGGGGGTAACAGCTGCCTTTCCCATGAGAATCTTGGCAAAGTTGGGTGAAGCTAGGAGGAGAAATTACAGACAAGAAAATAATTCGACTGGATGATACAAACTGTTGACTGCACGAGAAATATAAATCTTTGTATTTTAATGTAAGACACTTTTCTTGAGGGTTTCAGAGCAAGGGAATACAAAAGGACTCTTCGTAGCAGCTCAAAGCTCACTTAGACTTTGTGCCAACATACATGACAAATGAAATACACAGTTTTGTAAGGTCATATATGCTCTACTTTAAAAATCAATCAAGTCCAGGGATATAGCTCAGCAGGACAGCACATGCCTAGCAAGCGCAAGGTCCTGAGTTCGATTCCTGATACCCCACCCCCAAAAAAAGAATTCTTCAGGACTGAGGATGTGACTCAGTGGCAGAGCATCTGCCTAACATGCATGAGGTTGTGGGTTCAATTCCCAGCACCACCAGGAAAAAACAAAAAAAAGAGTCCACCTCAAAGCAAGTATAAGGAGACACACACTAAGTATGCCACTAGCTCTGCCAAGAGACATAGCACTGCTGTTTCATTCCTTGAGAATGAATCAAGACACACAACAAAACCATCACACCCTCTGCAATACTACCCAAACTAATTCCAGGAAATTCACCTACCCCAAACAGTGAATCGATTCAGAGAAGTGACAACAGAATAATGCCCAATAATGGCTTAGTAGAAAAACAGATACCATCACTTATGTTCCCTACCTGGGAACGTCCTACAAAGAAGCACACTATCTCCTTTCCATTAAATAAATTTCTCCACAAGACATAATTATATTAACAAATATTCCCATCTTTGTTCAAGACCAAAGAAAGGGACAGGGGATATAGCACAGCAGTATAAGCACCTGCCTGGCATGCACAAGGTCCTGAGTTCGATCCCCAGTACCAAAAAAAAAGGAAAGAAGAAATGTTAAAACATTCAATTTTCTAATCCACTTAGATCTTGTCAAAACAAAGAAAAAAAGAAAAAGAAATAGACAAGAAACTGAGTGTCCATCAAAATGGAAAATTAAAACTGCTGGCTGGAATTCCATGTTAACTTTGCCAAGTTCTTGATTTTTTCTCACCTGCAGCTCTTATGACAAAAAATCTCAGCCCACCCCCCCCGACTGAGAAACAGTAGCCATCCATACTGGTTAAAAGTTTCCACAGGCTAACCTCTATGATTTATATATAGCACTTATAGAATGCCAAATACATCTTAAAACTTACTGTTTTTCCAATGCAACCACACCTCAAGTACTGATATTCTAAATAGGTGTGGATCACCTTGAGGAAGCCAGGAGCCACCATCCCGACCCCCTACAGGAAGAGTCACTGCTCCCTAAGAATGTCTGCTTGCTATGTGACTGGCTCCCCCCTTTGTCCCCCTTTGATTTAATCAATTTTACCTGAGCAATTAGTCTTACTGGTTTGACCATAGTTCTGTCCCACCTCATGCCTGTCTGCCTTGCGGGTTCCTGGGTTTTCCCATCTTGGACCCATCTCACCTTGTGGTTTTACTCTATAAAAGTCCCTAGAAAAGCCAGAGTCTTTGGCAACCTACTTGGGACCCCTTCTGTCTCTCTCAGACAGAAGCTTTCCTTCTCTCAATAAATATATTCTGCTCATAAAAAAAAAATTACTGTTTTTCATCTGAAAATTATGACTTTAAGTAACTTCTAGAATCAAATCCTGAGAACCTGAAAGATCACTGATTCCCTCTGTTCCTCATCTCCAAATGTGTCTAAGACTGCCTAAGCAAGAGATCTCCAAATTCTAAAATCTCGAGTTAGTCACTGTCTTGCCTGCTAGCTTTCTCCAGAATCAACTGCACAAATCACCAATGACCCTGAAACAGCCAAACAGCTACCACTCGTGTTTTCTTAAGTGTTTAAGGTAGCCCTCAGTTTCTGAGGCAATCTAAAGTAAAAACAAAGAGAAAACAAAGGCGACACAAGCGAAAGCAGTGACTGTAATGTGAGTTCAACAACACCAGCAGTTTGCGCTCTCAAGAAACAAAGAGCACCTTAGGAGAGAAAGGGCTTCCAAGGAGGAGAGGCAGCACAGGCAGGCAACATGGCCACGAGCCTACTCCGCTTCCTGGAGAACTCGGGCGCCGCGCAACACCAGTGCTGTCCTTCCCAGACTTGCGATCCAGTAAGTTTCCCCGCCACTTCATCAGTGGACTGCATCCTGCCTGCTTTCTCATTTCTGACTCTAGACTGATGATCTCCTAATCAGGCAGGAGACAATTTATCATTCATTTAAAATTATACTGCCAATATATTAGTGATTTCAGAATCATAAAATGCTAGATCTAGAAAAGTCCTTAGGCATGTACCCAAACTCAACTTTATAAGAAAACTAAAGCCTAAAGAAGTTCATCACAAAATGTCAGTTGATCAATGCAAAAATCCTTGCATTTTTCAGACTACAACTTAGAAACATGTTTACAATCCTTTTATTCACTCAAATGCTAACTGAGCAGCTAACTATGTATCATGCCAAGTACTGACGGTTGTGCATGTTCTTCTAACAGAAGGGCTGCATTTAAATTATCTGTCCCGCACGGAGCCCAGCGGGGTGCACCCTCTGGATCGGCACTGCCGAGGCTCACCCCAGCATGCCAGGCTGCTTGCATTTAAAATATCCTTTACTTGCAAATTTGTGCAGTATTTTCCTAGAATAGCCCAAATGTCATTCTAAAGACCAAACAGTTTCTCAACAAACTTACTGTTCTGACTTCTCGGGAAACTGGGTGGCTGAGCAGTGAGGGTCACTACACAGACAAGAAAACTCCAGCCCTCCTGCCCTGGTGACAGCCATCTTTAACAGTCCAGCTGAAGAAAGCACCATTAAACCCACCAACATGGACAGCTCCTTTAAAAGGCATACCACACCTGCTGATTTTGTATGATTCTGTACCCTCAAAACAGAAACTACTGTCAAGGCTGGGCCCCACTCTTGCCCCCAGGATAAGAAAATCGTTAACAGAGGTTTTCAAACTTGCTTGCACATTCGACTCCCCTGCGAAGTCCTCTCCGGGCCAGGCGTGCTGGGGTGAACCTCAGGTGCGTGCTGCAGCGGCTGTCGGCGTCCAGAGGGCGCACCCCGCTGGGCTCCGTGCAGTTAGTTTGGGGCAGAGTGACCGCCCAGCAGAGCCCAGCCTCACTGTGGTTAGTTGAGTGAGGACCCCAGGATGGACCGTGCCTGGGCACTCTTCAAAGCACACCAGATCCTGCAGCATACAGTCCAGGGAATCGGGAAACACAAGTTTCAGTCCCATCCCTAAATGTTACACAGGTCAACTCACATCCACTGCACCAGTAGCTCTGAGAGGGGCCAGTAATAGAATTAAACTGCCCATTAAAGACAAGTAAGAGGCTGAAGGGACACAGTAAACAATACAAAAATGTGAACAAAGTAAATGGCATACAGCAAGCATTCGAATAGTCACAAATACCAGAAAGCTAAAGAAACAGCAATCGGACAAACACATCCTTACGATACACCACACTTACAAAATGAACCATAAAAGCCTGAGTTCACACAGAACCCTCGGGAGGGCACGGAGCCCTAGGATGCCTTGCCCATGGCCTTCCAGAACAAACCCGGAAACAAAAGCCTTCACAGGGACTCTGCGCCTTCTACGAGAGGCTGCTGGAAACACCTCACCAGACGCCCATCGCCCGCCCCAGCTTTCACCGTGGACGCTTGTTACTCCGCAGGGTCCTCCCTCCCCCGGAACACTGAGGAAAGCAGTGCGACAAGGCAAACCACAGCACGTGTTTCACAGCTACCAGGGTAACCGACTCCTAAACACTAGGTCAGAAAAACAACAAAATGACCCTGTACTATCACAAGCACTAAGGCTTTTGCTCACAAAATGCAACATTAGAGTTAGCAACTAAATGACCTCTCAGAACGACAATGCACAGTCAACCGTTAGGCAGACAAAAGCCAATTTAATAACTCTCAGAAAATACAAATGTGTTTTATTATTAAGCAATTCTAACCAGGTTGTAAGATGAACACGCTGCCCACTGTCCACACAGACAGTGCTGTCCTCCTGGCGGCACACACACCCCGCATCACACTGTGGAACCCTGGTTCGAGAGAAGCAGGTGCAGGCCCTAACTCACCCGGAGCCCAGGAAATACCACCCTCACTCCACGGGTGACTCAAGGCTGGTGTCCACAGAAATCTAGGTGCCACAACAAAACGTGCTGCTGAGCTCTGCTTCTAACCTGATTCTTTACCATGTTCTCATTGGTTGGCTGGGTTGGGTTTGGTTTGGTTTGGTTTTTGAGATAGGGCCTCACTGTGTAGCTCAGACTGGCCTTGAACTCACAGTGATCCTCCTGCCTCAGCCTCCCAAGTGCTGGGGTCACAGCAGGCTCCACCACATCCGGCTGTACCACATTCTGACACAAGCTTTCAGAACGGAATCTATGTAAGACTCTGCAGCGCAGTGTCCAGCACCTCTCCAACATGCCCTGAAATATCTGAGCATTAGTCGTTAGTTTCAAAACCTGACTCACAGTCAGTAAAAACAAGGAAACACAGGTTGGAAAGGACCCTCGTGGGGCCCTAGTCAGAGCCTGCTGTGAGAAACCGCTAAGTGTGAAGTTTAGGTAAGCACGCAGTAGCAGTGTCAGCTTCTTAGTTCTCACAGATGAGCCACAGCAGTACGAAATACTAGCAGCAGGCAAACTCTGCGAGGGGAGACAAGAATTCTCTGAACTACCTTTGAAACTTTTTACACTGGAGTAAAAGATTTAAAAAAAAAAAAACCATACCCACCTTAAAAACATTCTGTGTCACAGCTGAAAGTACAGCGACGCAAAAGACTCGGAGACTGAGGCACAGGCTTCCACCTTTCTCCCTGAACTGGGCCTCAAGTTAGGACGTGCGTACAGACTAGAGAGAAGTCCTCCTTTGCAGCGCGGAGGCGTCCTTTCTCCCTACCGCAGTCAGCGGTTCTCGCTCCTCCACGTTTCTCTGCTGTCGCTGCCAAGCACCCACACCCAGCCCTCTCCCCGGCAGAGCCAATGGGCATCTTCTCTGACATGTCCTTCTCCCCTGCCAGCGGCTTCAAAGTAACGACTGATACTGACCTCGAGCCACCTCTGCCTATACCAACCCACAAACCTTATTCTCTGACTCATTTTCAAACCCCATGACACTTTTGCTTTTTGTTTGTTTTTAATATTTTGCATCCTGAACTAGATTGTGAGCTTTTAAAAGATAGGGAATAGCAAGTGTGGTTTATTTAGATTCACTGTCTGCAGAATTTTACCATATCTTTATCAATTCTTTTAAAAACTGTTTCCGCATAAAATGATTTTGACAATCTTTAAAAATAAACTTCTCATAATCAGTTAACAAGTTCTGCTCCGAATTGGTCATTACATTATATCCAAATCGTCTTTTCAACTTCACACCAACTCAGATAACCTGAACTAGCCTTCTTAAGTAAGACATTAGCACTGGTTGCAGCTGCGCACAGCTGTCAGCCCACACGGAAAAGGGAAGCCACACTGGGTGCGGGAGCTTCAAAAGCAGTGTTTTAAGAAACACATGCCTGCGATGTGCATGCATACGGACTCACCAGCACATACAGCTGCCCACCTCTGAAACCAGTATTTATGTTCTCCTCTCTAAGTTACATTAATACTCAGAGTGGGGACAAAGGAAAGCACAAGAGAGGCTTGACAACTGGGGGCACGACAGGTAAGTTTTCATAGTCAGGCCCCAGTTGTAGTCACTACGCACGAGTTAGTCACTTTCTATTTTCTTTCTTCCTCGATTAGCAGCAACCCACACACACTTCACCCTGAAGCTAGGCCAAAAACAGCAGACCCAGGCAAAAAAGCAGCTGGCAGCATCAGCTAACAGGCGCCTAGCTCACTGAAACCTGAGCTTCGGGGTCAGGACGCGACTCGGAAATGACCTGCCGTCCATCCACAGCACACACAGACACCGCACTTACACTTGCCCCCTTGCTGGGACGCCCTCGTGACCCTGACACGCATTACCCCCCCCCCGCCCCCGTGCTTTCATGGTCATCCACGGCCCACAGAGAGCAGACACAATCCAGGTGGAAGCTGGGGAAGGAGGCCCACTCCTTCTCAGGTCCATCCCAGGCCACGGCTTCCCCACGTTTGCTCTTTCTCTGGTGGCTCTGCTGTGCTGTCTAATGTTCCTAAGTGCGATACGGCTGTGATGTGTTTTAGGTAAGCATCCTGCAGGAAATGTCTATATCAATACCAGAAACATCTTAGGAAGTTTTAAAGTTGTTTTCATTAACTCACATCTACTTAACAGCAGTTTTGTCTCCTATGGGTGACAGCACTCCTGCCCATTAATTAAACGTTGATGAACCAACCATACCTGTTAAATAAGGTGTCTTTCAACAGAAGCACACAGAAAACAAGGTCACATATTGTCACTCAACAACCGTGACCACAGGTGTGCAGAGCCTAACCTCATGCCTTCCCCGATGCAGGGAGGTGGGGGAGAGTGGGGGACCTGTGGGAGGTGCTTGGAGCATGGGGCATGCACACCCTTAGAGGGGACAGTGGGACCACATCTCCTCCCAGCGTCCCCTGCTTCCTGGACATGAGGCAAGCAGGTGCTCCTCACCACAGCCACCTGCATCCCCTCCAGAGTCCACAGCAGCGGGGCCACTGGGTTTGGACTGGCACCTGCAGAACTGTGAGCCAGAATAACCCTTTTCCTTATACAGGGCTTACCCCACGTGTTCTGGTGTAGTGACAGAAGCTGACTAACACATTTGCTAAGTCAGGGGTCATGGTAATCTTACAGAATATAACTAATAACAATAACAATGTTATTTAATATTACCTGTTCACTGGTCACTAACATTTGCAAATTCCATGAGGGGAGGGGACAACAAAAAACTTTTGCATAAAATAAGACAATGTGTTTTAATAATTAGGTGTACTTGCTTCTCCTGCACCTGTTCTGAAAGTCACTCCAGAATGCACACAATAAACAGAAAGACACTCATTCTGAGAAAACGCAAAGTGAAATCTGGGTTCAAGCCCGCGTCCGAGGCCCCAAGAGCGGTTCACAAGAAAACCACGGGGTGGGGCACTGAAGCTCCTCTCCAGACGGGAACGGCAGTCGTGACAGCAGTGCACACACCACCATCTGGGTCACAGATGCGCGGGAGGTTCGGAAGCAAATCGAAAATAAAATCAGGAAAAATAACTGAAAATAGCATTCTATTGAACCCTCCAAATTAACAACCCGTCGGACAGTGCCACTTTCTCCCTGAGTGCTGAGGACTAAACCCCAGCCTCGGGCGTGCTAGGCAGGTGCTCAGTGACGGGCCACACCGCCCAGGGCGCAGCCCCTGCCTGGTCTCTGCTCATGCATCACGACTCACCCACACACACACATAAAAAGATCTAAGAAGGCCACGTCTGCCGTTTCCAGTGTTTACTTTCTTTTTTAACCTTGTCTAAACCCTACTGTGAAGACACAGAATGGACCTACGGACTCACTGAAACCTACTACTACTTTTTAAATACTGCGCAGTGCAAGTGTGCTTAAGGACTGCCTTCAACAGCAAATGAGTGAGTGAGTCTCCAAGTTTTCCAGCTCAGTAAGCAGTAGGACAATTCCTGGTATGTATCTCTTGTAACATCTATTCTACTTTGTCTCTTTAACCTAAAACTAACCATTTTCTAGCCTCTTTCTTAAATTCACTAAACACATCTATTATAGAAAATATAAATGTGGATGGAGGGTAGGTGAGGTTTTAAATTACCTGCAATTTCTTCACCCAGATAGCAGACTTTTTAAAGCCATTACTACAAAAATTTAAGTTCTTGCAATTTTTTCTGCAAATGTAAACAGCCCCACACTATACCTCCGCCCCTCGATGACACTGAGTGAACTGACCTGACCCCTAAGAAAACTGGGTAGTGACCTTCATTTCCCCAATTTTATGAATAAAAAACTGGTATTTCGTGAAAACTGCATACTCGGTATCTAGTGAAAATTCTGTGTCTGAGTCACTAGGCCATTTGTTTTCTCCTTTTTGCATTTCCCTTGCCCATTTGTCACTGAGCTGTGAAGTCTGTATGTTAAGGATAGTCAGTCCCCTTAATCTTGTAAATAATTTTCCACAATAATTAGTTTAAGATTAAAAAAAAAGGCTAAGTAGAATAGCACTGCAGATATTAACACAGACTAATTTTTAGAGTAACATTTTCAACAGATTCATCCTAACATGCTCTCTTCGGGATTCAGAGAAAGCTGCATAGCAAATTCTGAACCCTTTTCCTAGCAAAAATTACGTAAGGGGGGATGAGGTGGCTGGGTCCCAAAGAAAAGCTAGGAGAGAAGAAACAAAGTCAGCCCCAAGTGCAAAGGGAGAGGCGGTTAACGGTGTGGGTCCTCGACC
Organism: Cuniculus paca; assembly: GCA_004365215.1. Classification (NCBI taxonomy): domain Eukaryota; kingdom Metazoa; phylum Chordata; class Mammalia; order Rodentia; family Cuniculidae; genus Cuniculus; species Cuniculus paca. The sequence continues at coordinate 24,277 of RJWT010003752.1, read as the reverse complement.
CCTAAAGTCTGGACTCAGTCCAGATCTCTCGGCGAACTGAACGGCCGGCGGGCTCACATCCCCATTTCTGCTCCTCACCTGCAAGACGGGCAGGGCTGCATCTGCCTCACAGGAGCGCTGAGACTTCGTAAGCTCAGACACGCAGCCGACACAGGGACACACGGAAACCAGCACCTCAGAGGTTTCGTCATGTACTTCAGCAAGTCTGTCAAAGCTCTGAACTTTAATTTTTACGACTTTTAGCCCCTAGGTTGTACAAGATACAACAAAAAAGTCTTAATCTGAACACACTTAAACTTCAGATTTGTGGGCACGGTGCTGGGGGCTGAATCCACGGTGCATTGGCACTGAGCTGAACACTCCTCTGTCTCCCCCCACCCCCAGCCCTCCCCCTACCCCCCGTATGACTGAGTTCACTAAATCACTAACTTTCCCAGAGTGGGCTCGGCCCTCCTGCTTCAGCCCCTAGACCGCTGGGACTGCAGTGTGTACTATCAACACTCGGCTAAGTTGTTAGATTTTCAATTGTATAATTTCTTAGAACCTAGCTATTAAACATAATCAACAAACATTCTACTTTTTGTCACTTTGGTAAACTCATTCCCATTCCTCTTAGTCACTATTAAGAGTGATAAACACCACACTTGGAATACACAACACACCTCGAAGCTTATGAATCATAATTCACTCTGCCAAGATGACCAAAACACATGGCCGGAGAGGAATTCCATGGAAAAAGAGATGTGGAGCAGCAGCACAAACCTGACCACCTTTCCTCGTAACGGTGACGAGGAGTCAGCTTGTCGATATGGTATGCACTGAGCACACAATCTTTACCCACGCTTCTTCCCCGTTCTCTCTGTGACAGGCCCGCCACCTCTGCTTCTGGGATAAGCCAGTCCCTCCCAGAGCCACGTCCTGCTCAGGCCTGGCATCAAGGTTCCCCCAGCCACGCCACCCCACACCTCATCTTGAATCTACTTACTCTACGGTTCCTCTTGCTCCCTGACACCTCCCCTCAACTCCACCCACTCTGAATCTTTTTTTAAATTAATGCCACCTTATTTTTAACACTATACAAAATTTCAGCTCCTATAAAGCTCTACTCCCTTGTGTTATTGTTTTTACAAATTACATCTTTATATGTGTGTACACATCAGTGCAGATTTATAAGCACAGATTTATGCAGTCTTAAATCATATATGAAAAAGAAATAATGGACCAGAGTTAAAGTAATTCTTACGGACTTTTCTGATTATCGCCTCTCTAAACATGTATGTTCTACCTCTGTGCTACGTACTCAGCATGGTACCCACTAGCCAGATGTGACCATGGAATGCTTGAAATGCAGCTGGTCCAGCTTGAGAGGATACAATCCACACCCTAGATCTGGAGACTCAATATGAAAAAAACGATGTAAAATGTCTCTGTAGGTGTTTACACAGATTACATGCCGAAATTATAATATTTTGAGTGTGTTTATTAAACAAAACTTAAATTTTACTTGTTTCAGTTTTAACTTTTTTAGTGGCTCTAAGAAAATATAAAACCACATGGGTGACTTGTATTCCATTTCTACCAGACAGCACTGACATAACCTGTATTTTGACACTAGCATTGTACAAACAACCCTCCACATATTTTCTGAATATTATTACTGTAATAAGGAAATAGAAAATAGGAAACCAAATTGTATAATAAGCTAAACCCCAAAAGAGCTTGGTCAGTGTACTTAAAAAGTTATAGCTGTGCTGTCTGATAAAGCCCAAGCCCACCAAAGATGTCACAGGCAGCTTCCTGCAACAGTAATACAACAGTAATTTACCAGTCTTCTGAACAATCCCTCTTCCCCCAGAAGTGGGGGCTGAATCCCAGGCTGTCCTGCTGAGCTACAGTCCCAGCCCTTTTTCATTTTGTACTTTGAGACAAGGTCTTACTCAGTCACTAAGTTGCCCAGGCTGGGCTGAAACACGCAATCCTCTTGCCTCACCCTCCCAGAATGTTGGGGAAGTTGGCACGAAAAATGCGTATCTTGAAAAGATAACCAGAAACACCCTGGTACCCAGCCTGCTACAAACCCGAGTAACACATTCCACAGCGTCACACGGCTGGACACGGGAAGGACAGGAACGAGAGAGGGTATCTAAAACTATTGTTTTTAAATAATGCACTGAACTGAGACAAATCTGAAAGAAATGAGAGAACACAGATGATGGATAGCTTGGTATTTATGACCTAGCTTCAGTTACACCAAAATAAAATCAAGTAGTTATTGAGTTCCTAGGCTCTACATTCAGAATGGACGGAAACAGTGAAACTGAAGAATCAGTACTGAATATGAGAATATCTAAACATCCATCACCCAGAAGCTAGATCCATCAACGAGGTACAGCACAGTGCTCCCCACCAACTCAGCTGAGTGAACCACAAACACGCCAGCATGCAGAGACCACGAAAGATACAATGAAAGAAGAAAGGAAGGGGCAGGCCGAGTGAGAAGTAGCAGCATTCTGATGAACTCCAGTAACACAGAGCTACGGTTTATGGAGATAACGTGACAGGATTAAGGAAACCCACCAGTCTTTCAACACTGGAGAGATCTCGGGGAGAGGGCGGAGTTTGCGCCTGCGCAGGGAAAGGGGTCCCTCACTGCCGAGGGCCCTCGGCAGACCACTCATCTGGACTGCACCTCACCCTACAGCCCGGGCCACACTCCCAACTACTGTGCAAAGGTACCGTTTATAAACTACACCACAGGGGTTGCCGTGGCAACACAGTCTGTCAAAAAGGGAGGCATTTGTTTAAAGCCAGTTAAAACACTCCTCAAAGAGCGTGCCCTTTCAAAAAGACAACAGAAGCATGCCTCCGATCAGCTCACCGCCCACCGAGTATCAATGGAAAGCCACCATGCAACACTGGGCCAGCTCTGACCCAGCTCTGTGTGTGCACCCTGCAGCCGTGTGGGGAACGGACACCTGACCTTCCAGGTAAGCTAAACTGTATCACACAGGCTCAGAGCCTCTCTTTACTTGTCAGCTGATTACGGTCCACAGGAGAATTCTGTACCAGAAAATACACTCTCTGAGCGTACACCCTAGAGCTGAGAAAACTGACACTGCACACACGTGTTTCTGTATGCTCTTCGTCTTCCCCAGCCTCATAAATCTCTGAGACCCAAGGAGAGATGAAGATGCAAACTCAGGGCTCGGGCACAGAGTGGAGGCAGACTTCCTGCTTAGCACTGTTGGGCCCTCCACCCCACTCCTACCAACAGAGTAAAACAAAAAGATCTAAATAAAGAGCAGAACAAATGCCCACAGGTTTCCTCAGCAAAATCAGAGAAAATGAGCACTTGCAGTAGAAAGAAGAAACTCCTTCTTAATCACTGAAAAGTACTCGAGGAGTATTTTTTTATGTCTTAAAATGAACACTCAATAGCAGAGCGCGGTGTGTAACCCCAGCACTCTGAGAGGCTGATTCAGGAGGATCCAAGTTCGAGCGCAGCCTTGGCAATTTAATGAGACCCTGTCTCAAAAAACTAAAAGGGCTGCGGATGTAGCTCAGGGAGGAGGCTCCACCCCGAGCGCCTCCAGGTCCAGGACGAGACGGGGTCTGTTTGACTCCGACAGGCTCGATTCACAGACCACGTCTTCCTTGATCCCTCAGAGCCACCCTCACACCCTGCGCAGGGAAGCAGAGTCCAGGGCTGCGACGCCAGCTCCACCACAGGCCACCTGACCAGCCCTGCTGCAGTGCAGCACCCCTGAGCTTCTTTTCCCGAAGAAGGGGGGGGCTCCCCTACTTCATGAAACAGGTAAGAGCTTAACACGGGGCTGGCGCTCAGAATCGATTCATCCTGTATTTGTTGTTTGTTTGGTTTGGTTTTTTTCTGAGACAGGGTCTCACTATGTAATTCAGGCTGGTATTGAACTCACTATGTAGCCCAGGTTGGCCTCAAACTCTCAGCAATCCTCCTGCCTCAGCCTCCTAAGTCCTGGGATTATAGGCATGCACACTATACCTAGTCCTCAATTCAATAAACACTTCCTATTAAGTACCATTACTGATAAACCAGGAGATTTTTTAAATTAACTACTGCTTTCTGTAAAACACTAAAAACAAAAAAGGCTTTTTATAGAATTTGTTTCAAATGATCTTTTTATTACCAATAAATTTTACCCCTTCATACTGAAATGCATCTTTTTTTTTTTCCAATAAATCAAGAAGTATTCTGGTGAACCACCCCGCCCCCACAGCAGCTGTAGTGTGAAAGTGAGGCATGAAATGTAGACACAGAACTGAAATCTTTGATCATCTGCTCCCACCCACTTGCCAATGTACCAGTGGGCTTTTTCCATCCCATAATTTACTGTCAAATACTCCAAGCAAACTGCTTATTAGTTTTGTCAGAGATCAACAGAAATTTATTATATATGAAAAAAATGTTTCTCACTTGTCAAAGTTAGAAAATCCACTAACTTCTGACTGTGCCAAGAAGGGAAAATAAAAGTAACATATCACTATGATTTGTAACGTTCTAAGTAGCACTGAGGTACCCTTCTTTCACTTTGGAGGTCAAATGAAAACAAATACCCAAGTTGTTTTTAAAAGTTTCTTTATAGAAAGTAAGAATAAGAAAGACGGCTATTGTTATCCTGTCCCCAGACGACACGAGGCCCTGGCCACATGCTCTCCAAGTGCGAGGAATTCATGTCTCTTTGCACAGGATGCCCTACGAGAAGCGAGGGGCACTTACCACAGCTGAGGCTTTCAGGAGCCCGCTGCTGGTGGCTGAGCCTGTCCCTCCACCTCATGCGAAGCATTTCTAACAGAAATAAAGGGAAACTAGTGAAAACTTTCTCTAATACCGGCCCGTGAACACAGGAAAAGATGTCCAACCACACTCAGAATCAGTAACCATTTGTTACTTCTCAGATTGACCAAATGAAAGTTGAATGAAAATTCACTGCTGGCATGAATCTTATACACTGTTGGTAGAAACAGGAACTGGCACAGCCTTGCCCATGAGCCAGGTGACCATATCAAAACATTAAAACACTCAACCAATCTACCTCTCCTCCTTTCACTCTCTGCCTCGCGCTCTCTCTCTGTTCCTCTCCCTCTCTAATTCTACTATCTGGTCTTACAGAAGTGTCCACAAACACACAGGCGGAGTGACACCACAGCCCTACCTGCCAGGGGCCATCGCCCACAGGAACTGCTCAGATACCCTGGGCTGCGTCCAAGGGAGCCTGTGCATCCTCAGTCAGAATGAGGCTGACCTCCGCACCATGTCTCAGAAATACCGGACAGGCAAGCACTGTGGATAAGAATGACTCCATTTACTTAAATTAATAAGAGATACCTGTCAGTAATATTACAACCTTTTCTCCTCAAATGTATAAAAAGTCATTAAGGACTTTGGAATAGGGGTATCCGAAGGGAGACACTCTGACTTACACTGCTTTGACATTTTACGTTCTAGAGTGGTTTTATTTTTTATAATTTCATATATATATTTACATATAAGTGCTATTTTTGAAACAAAGACTCGGCTTAGACACCTGTCGGATGTTCTCCGTGACATTAAGGTGGCACAGTCACGTCTAGCTCCTGCTGAACGGCGCGGGCGCTGTCCTGCACTTCACCTCGCCTCCTGGCCAAGTGTCCCCAGAACACGCCCTTGCAAGCAGAGGCTTCTACAAGGATTTGTCCCGGGCTCCTCTCCCAGGCTGCAAAACCGGACTCTCACATGGTGCTGTCACCAGCTAAAACCATGGCCATACAACCGAGCATCTGTCAACCATCCCGAAACTATTTTAAGAAATGGTAGCGTTACAGGAATTAACACGTAACTTCCAGTAACTGTTTTGAAAAGAGAAACTAGGTGTAGACCTGTCTGATGTTTAACCTGCCCAATTTCCCAGGGCAGTGCTTCTTTCACATCACACCTGCCTTTTCCCAACTTCTCTGAATATACATACATTAAATGTGAAAACATATGGTTACCTTTAAAGTACTAAAACAATCCCTATCTACAATGAAAAACTGCCCCCAACAGCGTAGACAGTGTAAACTATCAAGAGCATTCAAGCTAAACACCACAACTGGCAAAACACAAACAATTAAATTAGATTTCAAGCCTTTAATCTAGTAAAGATAATTTATCATCCACAGATAAAGAGAAGACCAATGGAACTCCACGAAATCCCACATTCTCACAAAGCTACTCATACCGGTGATACATCAGCCAACTGCAACTCTAAGAGTCCCTATTTCCCTTTCAGAAACTATCTCTCAGCACCCAATTCCTGTTTACTGGATTTCTTTCTTCCTGTTCATTGACTCCACCCCTCTTCAGACAAAACCAAAAACCTGAAGAAATTTATTTTTAGCACAAGCATCCAGTGAGGTACTTTCTATTTAATCAACAGGATGCAGTTTTTTAATGCCTGACAAAAACTGCCTGCTTTGTTCACTGTCCAATTGCTAATAAGGGAAGCTTTTTAACAATTTTTATGTACCAAGAGATAACATTTAGCTCCACAGCCCTGTGATAATTATATTTCGGGATTTAAAAGTACCAAAGAAACCTTTAAAGAAAAATATTAAAAGTATTCCATGTACTTTTCACAGTAAAAGAAATTTTGCTCAAAATATCTAGAATCACTGGGCATGGTGGCACATGCCTGTAATTCCAGCCCTCCAGAGGCTGAGGCAGAAGGGTAGCCACAAGTCTGAGGCCAGCCCGGGCTACATAGTGAGTTCAAGACCAGCTTGGACTACACAGCCAGACCCTGTTGCAAAAAATTTAAAATAAAAACAAAAAACAGATGGAATCTTTTGTTGTTGTTGTTAACTATGCTTTCATTGTGTTTTCCACTGAGCAGGATGCTCTCCTCCAAACCCTGCGCATTACAGAATTAGAAACCACTGCGTCTCCACTGCTCACCTGCTCACTGTGCAGCGCGCACCCACCCCCAAAAGTGCCTTAATGTTGGGAGGGGTATCCCAGCACTCTCGGCCACACAGCGCTGCGCAGCGTGTCTCAGACCTCCGATGTCACAGAGCGTGCGAACAGCACTTCCCAGGCCTCTTCACAGCCACGACTTATGACAGTCACCTATTCACTAGAAATGTCACTGACCCAGATGCACCAAGACGCCCACTCTGTCACAGAAGTCTGCCACATTTTTCTGCTTGTCGGATTCTGAGGCACGGTCAGTTTGAAATTCCCTTCACGTGGTAATGAAACTGCATTCTCTGGATTTGAGTTATCTAGTCTAACACAGGACTGTGTGAGTGGGACTCCTGTCCTGTTACTGTGGTCCCAATGGTATACTCTCTCGGTGGCTCCGTGTCCCAGTGAGAGGCAAAAAGACCACAAACACGCGCCGTGAGCCAGCCACGCTGCCTTCCCAGCCCACGCAGTCCTCCAACCTCCAAATATAAAAGCAGAATTTTGTCTTCATCGTTAAAAACAAAAGTCCCCAAAGTAGAAACCCTGCCCCTTCATATGAAACCTCCTGCTTTCCAAATAGGAAGTCAATTAACCCCCCACAAGGGGAGACCACTTTGCTCTTACTGGTACAGCAGAATCTAACCAAAAGAACTGAACAAACTGAAATTATGACAAGGTTTGGCCCACATCCTCAAGTACGAAATTATTCTAACCCCTCCCTGTACCTGCCTACGTATCAAAAGCCGAAGGAGAGAACACTGCTCAATGTGGCCATGATAACTATAGCCAAACTAACAGCATCCGCCACTGTCACTTTCCCTGGATAACTTGGAAACACTAAAACATGGCTCTATACTTCTTTGTTGCCTATCAAAAAGGGAATACTTTGTATCTGCACTTTCAAATGTCTTGTGTCAGGTGCTCATTTTACTAGGGAAGGATGTGTGAGTGGGTAGACAGGCACACAGATCAATTTCCATCCAGCCCAGTGCAGAGGTGGCAGAAAACAGAGGGCAGTAAAATCTCTATTGGAGACAGCTCCTAGCCAACTGTCTCCCTAGAGAAAGCTTGTGGTTAATGGATCAGGCTACTTTACCTGGCAAAATTAAACCATATTCGTAACACTATGCTAGTTAATAATTCCATGTGTGCTAAAGTAGATTATACATGAAAATGCTAAGCAAGTTAATAATGCAATTAAATCTCTACGTGGGTACAACTTTTCTACTTAAGAAAAGAATTTAAGAACCTCAGCACATTAGGTGACTGCTAATACAAATGAACAATTTCTTAATTCATTAAACCAGTTGTATCAGGGTAAAGAAAAATATTTTTAATTACCATTACTCTTTGTGATTTTAGGTGTAAGTTGTGTTTATTTTCTTAAATACTCTACAATGCGGGAATTTCAGAAACATAAGCTGCCCTTCCTAATAAATTTTAAATCTTTGCAATTTATCTGCAATTTTATTTGTGCGATTTTGTTTTTCACAAACTCACTGTCCTGCCCTAGAATGGTGTCTTGTAACACCTAAAAAGGTGTGTCCTTTGCTGTCACACAAGGAAAATGTGAAACAACCTCAATCATTAAAGATGCCGCCCCAGCAGGGGCCAGGTGCAGTGGCACACACCTGCAATCCCAGCTGCGAAGCTGAGGCAGGCTTGATTTCAATCCCAAACTGGACACTGCAAGACTGTAGCTCAAAATTTTAAAAGGTTGGGGGCAGAGGCAAGGCCTGGCACTGTAGCTCATGCAATTTCCCTGGGGTTCAATCCCCAGTACTATGACTCCACCCTCCCCCAAGAAAATCCCTCACATAAGCACTGTACATAAGCATTGAAGCCGAACCCCCATGATTAAATTTGGAGGTGCGGGCCTTGAGGGACAACTGGGGTTAGATGGGGTCATGAGGACCGGACTCTAGCACACAGATTCCTGTCCACCTAACACCGAGACACACACTGGAGGACTTGCTCTCACACTTCCTGCTTCCCCTGCACAAACACACACACGGAAGACCACAGGAGCTCACAGCAAGGAGGGTCTGAGGGCCAGCACCACAGCCCTTACCCGGAAATGAACTGGCCAGAACCTGGATCTGGGACTGCTAGCCTCTAGAACTGTGAGCTGCTCGGACCATGGTGTTTTGTAACAGCGACCCCTCAGAGTAAGATTCTGAAGCCAAGATACGCTCCAAATCGGCATTAAAATAATACATGCAAATGGATTCCTAAGCACAATGAACAGAGCGAAAATACATTCACTACCAAAACCCTCACTTTTTCTGATTTCAAATAACCCACGGCGCATACATATTTAACTTTTTAGTTCACTAAACACTGGAAACCAGCAGCCACTCAGGACGAGAAGCCAACCATCAAAGCCGGCGCTTTCCGCAAGGGTGAGGTGGAGGCGGAGGGCACTGTGGGCAGTGCCAGCTCTCCTCCGTGCGCTCTGCTCCTCTACCCGCCGCAAAGGTCCGCGAAGGACTGCTTGCACTCGCTCGCTGAATGTTTCTCATGACTTGAAAATTCACTTACAGTACGTAATTCATCCGCAGAAACGTACCCTTCAAATACCAAATCTATTAGAGAAAAATACATCATGGAGAAGAGTGCCGGGCCTGCACTGCGAATCCGCTGGAAACGTGTGCCCCGGGCGCCTCTGGTGCCACGCACTGCGCCAGGTCTTCGCACCACTCCACGCAGACGAAGACCTCCAGCGGTGAGCAGATGCTGGGGTGAGCTGAACCGCCCGGGAGCCTTGCCGTGCTGTCCATAGTGCTCCTGGCTTACGAGGAGCACTCCGAGCTCACCGGCTCTGAAGCCGCCTTCCTCGGGGTCCCCGGAGTTCCCCGAAGCCTCTCCTCCCGCGAGGAAGTCCCACCTGCCCACAAGCCCTGCCATCTCCCTGCAGTGCTCCTCCGCACCTGCATCTCGTCGTGCTCTGTCCTTGTGACACCCAATGTGCCACTTCACTGGCCTGACGCCGGCTCTGCGGCCACGCATCCTCAACCCTGCCCTCGGCGCCGCCTCTACTCACAGCCGCTTCCCACGCCACCCCGCCTCACGGCCGGGCCTTGGGCTCCACTCCCATGTCCACCTGCCCCGTGTGCCCGGCTGTGCGCCCCGCAGGACGCTCTCCCGGTGCGACCCCGCCGGCATCGCACAGCCCTGCTCGGTGGGGACCTCTCCCGGCAGCCGCACCTGTCTGCGCGGCTCCTTTCACCTGGGCTTGGGACTCACACGTCCACCCCAGGGCCTAAATCGGTGCGCAGCGGGCACACCCTGGCCCGCTGGCTCAGTTACTTTCCGGGAAGGGCTGCGTATTCACTATCTGCTGAGGCACAAGTACTTCTGCAGTAACACCCACTCTATATAAAGGCAAAATAAGAAAATCAATAAAATGAAAAACCTTTGCTTTTTAATCTGCTTTAATACTAAAGTCTCCAGAACAGCACCCTCTGACCCAAGTATCTTCTCGTCTGCTTTGGCGTGGCTTTCGCTGCTGCTGCTGCTGTGGCGGCAGCTGCTCGCCTGTTTCGGCTCCAGCGCGCTTAGACCCGAGCCACCACAGATGCGCGCAGCGTGCACGCGCCGCCGGCTTCGGCGCGCAGGGCTCTCCCCTGCGGTGGTCAGCAGCGTCATTCCTGCCACCAGGGCCACTTCGGTGACCAGAAACAGCTCCTGGGAACTACGGTGGAATCTGAGAAAAATACAACCTGGTAACAGTTTTTACAACATAATCCACTGATTCATACTCAGAAAAGGTACAAACTTGCAATGCTACATAAGTTAAATCAAAATTAAAAATAAATAAATTTGTAATTTAACCAAAATATTAGAGAATAAGTAATGATTCTGTTGCAAATAATGATTTTTCAGAACTATGCCAAGTTAAAAAGCGCCATTCAGACTAACAGAACACATTCATCTAGAATATATGAAGGAGTCTCACAACTCAAGAAAACCCAATTTTTAAAAATACTAAGTTCAACGTGGTATCTTAGATTCTACTCTAAAACAGTAGAACATCAGTGAAAAAGCCAATAAAAGCCAAGTGAGGTCTGTACTTTAAGGTTCACCCCAGTGTTCAAAGGTCTACTTCTTCCTGCTGAGGGACTGCGCTCGTGTTACCCAGAGAGGGAGTGACAGGCACGCAGAAGCTGCACTGTCCTGGCCACTGTGCCGGAACTCTGAGCCTGTCTGTAGAGAGAAATCACAAGGGGACCCCAATATCGCAAATATACTCACCACAGAGACGCACAAAGGGAAGCCAAGTCTGTGAAAAGGCCCAGTCACTACCTGCCAACCCTCTCCCTCCTGGGGTGCTCAGGACAGCACGCAGGCCCACACGAACCACGCTGCCACCAAGCCCTGGCCCGGCCTCCACCCCATTAGTCATCCACACGAGTCACCAGGCAAATACGAACCTGGACATAAGTGTTTACCACTGCACTACTCACAATTGCTAAAAGGTAGAAACAACCCAAATGTGCATCAACCAAAGGACAGCTAAGCAAAATGCAGTACGCCTGCGCGGTGAACTATCATTTGGCCATAAAAGGACTGAACTGCCCCCAAGGCTACAGGGATTTTCTTTGTGCAGCCTCAAAATACTCTAAAACTGTGGGGACGGCTGCACATGTCCGTGAATACTCCAAACATCGCTAATTACACCAAGGGGGTCAATTTTATGTCTGGGAATTACATCTCAATAAAAACACAACTGGGTACCACTGAACACCTTAGGTGGCTTAAAAATAAAATCCAAGTGCTGACTACAATACAAAACCTAAATTCCTTGTACACTGATGAAGGAAATACAATATAACACAACCACTTTAGAAAAGTGTTTGCCAGTTTCTCACACGGTTAAAGATATATCCACTATATATCTTAGCAACCAGACACTTGGGTCTTTATCAAAAAATAAAAGCATCTATTGACATAAATACATATATGCAAATGCTTATGACCACTTCATTCCTAACTGCCAAAACCTAGAAGCAAACACCCAAACACCATCAACTGGAGAAAAAGAACAAACAAGTTTCAGTTCATACAATGAACTACTACAAGTCAGCAATAAAAAGAAATCAACTATTAATACAAGCATAGGCTTGGCTGACTCAAAATTAACTGTTCTTGGTGAAAACTGACACAGAGAGCAGATGTAAATTACATGAGTCTGTGCCCATGACAGTCTTACAACAGCAAGGCTGCAGAGAGGAGCCAGACCCTAGCTGTCAGGGACAGGCCGGCAGAAAGGTCAGCGGTGAAAGGTACGAGAAACTCTGACAGGCTTGGAGCTGTCACCTGACTCTTCACACCTAACACTCAAAATCTTACACTTAAAAAGACAGACGGGACTGAGCACAGGTGTGGCTCCTCAGTGGTACCCACACCTCCCATTCACAAGGCCCAGCTTCAATCCCCAAAGCCAAAAATGAGGAAAAAGAAAAAAAAGTTGACTTCACCCTATAAAAATTGTATCAAACTTTTGCAGAAATTGTGTTCCGCGTAATACTATTAGAAAAGAAAAAAATGTCCTAACATAGCACTAATAAACTGCTAGTGCAATAGCAAGCAGAACTAGAACTCAAATCCCTTTGACCCAGCAGAAGAACACCAGGAGACACACAGGAGGAACACTCAGGGTCCCACTTTAAACACCCTGTAAGCGTTAAACACACCCACACACGTACACACAACACACACGTACCGAGGGAGCTCTCTCCATGCACTGACTAGGAAGGCGGTCATGCTTAAGGCCACACACAAATAAATTCTGTGGATATAATTGTGAGGAAACGAAATGTTCTTTACAGGTCTGTAAATGAATACCTTTAATCTTCTAAAGAATAAACTCATCATTATCAAGCCTTAAGGTCACCACCATCACTAGGCGACCAGGCATAAGCAGTGTGGTCTGGGGAGGAAGCAGACCTCACCACATACCTTTCCGTATTTTTTGGTATGTAAACCATGAAATAATCTAAATATATAACATTTAAAACATCAATCCAGGGCCAGGGATCTAGCTGAGTAGTGCAACTACCTGCCTAGCAAAGGCGAGATCCTGAGTTTGATTCCCAGTACCCAAAAATAAATAAATACATACATACATAAATTTTAAAAACATACAGTTTAAGTACAAGTTATAAGCATTTTGGGAACAATGAAAACATCCCAGAAACAGAAAGTATGATCACATGCACTTACAACTCGAGTTAACTCGTAATTTCTACAAGAAAATGAGCAGTTCACACAAGAGACTACAGGACCTACTTAACCTTTTGTTCTGATCCAGCACCCCACACAAACAGGAAAATGGGGAGTGTAAGAAATCAAGAACAAAGAGTGGTTTAGAAGGGAAACTTCTCATTGTAAAGGGGAGGGGATAGCCTATGTGAAAACACGGGGGGGGAAAGGCCTTGGAGCCCTTTCTTTCCTGCATGATTTGTTCCTTTCCTACAGGAAGGGTGGATTTCCCACATCTGGGAAGCGCAGGAGAAACAACTGGGACTACTGCTGCAGACACTGTCGCACGACCTTGCAGCTAAAGCACTAGACCTCACCACAGCCAGACTTCCAGATAGATTACTTCAGGGGGGTTTGGGGAGCAATGAGCACCCTTGAAACACCACATTCCACACAAGTGAGTTCCATCATTCTCTAGTTGAGACTGAGATACAATCATAAAATGGTGTCAGAGCTACACAACTTCAGAGAAATAGCATTTCTGTACAGGATACAAGTTTATGAGTTAACTTTTAGTGTATATGAATAAATGTTTCTCAATTCTGTTCAAGTTCTGATCCAGCTAGTCCCCCTCTGAACAGCGTGTGGTCAGACAACAAAATTCACATAATAAGCTAACAAGAAAGCAGAAACGCCAGCCATGCTGTACTCTCCAGCTCGTTAGACAGTACCCACTCAAACCGGAGGCCTCAAGCTGCAGTACACATGTGACTCTGGGTCCTCCTGGGAGCAAGATGACCCTTCTCCCAAGCTTTTCCACTCCGTCCCTACACAGAAAAAGCTCAGTATTAACCAAGTAATTCCACGTGGAAGCGCCATAAATAACAGATACACCAATTCTGCATCTCTGACAAACCAGCAGGTACGAGCTGTGCCACTCCTGAGGAGACCACTCAGTTTCCCACGCACTGAATGACCAGCACAGCATCAGTCTGGCCCAAGGCTCCCACAGCACAAGTCTGAGCCCATTCAGGACAACTATGCAAGATCCTGTCTCAAAATGAAAAATAAAAAAGGGATATAGTTCAGTGGAAAGGCTCTGGGTTCAATTCCCTAGTACCTCCAAAAAAAAAGTCATGAAGCTATTGTCTCAGACAAAACTAGAAGGTAAAACAGGCTACTAAAAAGTTGTAGTTAAAATAATACTAACATTTACTGACAGTAATCTATTTGCTAAGTCTAAATCTAATTTAAAAGAACTTCTAACCCTACTGTATACTAAAAAAGTTATTAAATTTTTAATGTTAATTAGACTTTAGACTTGAAGCTCATCTCCAAAGTAATAGTAACTTAACAGAGTATCTTTTTTGGGGGGGAAGAGGGGTTTGAGACAGAGTCTAACTATGTAGCCCCAGGTTGGCCTTGAACTCACAGCCCTCCCGAGTGCTGGGATTACAGGCATGTACCACCACACACAGTCATGCAGCACAGCATTTTAAAGAAAAACATCCTAAGCAAACCACAACCTCATTGTAAAAATGTTCATTAAGAGCATTACAAATGCCTGTACCCAATCTTTTTTTCCTCCCCCCGCCCCCACCCAATCTTACAGTAAAGAAAGTGGAACTAATAGAGTAGTGACTTTCAAAGCAGACAGTCACACTCCCGGTTGAAAACAGTATCTTCTGCTTCGCTGGGCAGAAGCGAGAACCTTGTAAAGCACACCATGAGAAAACACAGCCAGCTACCTTTCCACACCACAGCTCGCCCGTGCTGCCTGGGCTCCGGGCTCCCACACATGAAATAACAGTGCATGACTGACTCCGGGTGTTACAGTTTCTACAGACAGGCACCCTGAAACGGCCACTGCGGCACTTCCGAGCCACACGCACTGATAACTAGAACCAGAATATAAGTACCCGTATGCTGCGGGGCCTTTCAGGGTGAGCATTTACGAAAGCAATTCAAGCTTCTTTCAGAATTCTTCAAAATACAGCCCTGAAATTTGTATCTCACATTCTTACTGCCCTTACATTCTCTACTAGGTTTCCGGCTACATGTCTACACTAAATTTAAATGCAGAATGGTGACAGATTTTCATAACAAAAATGTTTGTTCTGTTTGACCAGAACACACATACGGAAAGACTTTGCTGTTTTTCAAAGTGAGGAACTCCAGTTCGGCCTCTTTACTAAAATGAAACGATCAAAATTATTTGAGATATGTTGGTGCAGATGAGTTTTTATACAACGGTACTCTGAGGTCTGAAAATGCCTTAACAAACAAAAGTTCTTTATAAAACTCAACATGAAGCCTATACTTCTGAAATGATCCCGGTAAGTATTAACCTGGACAGCCAAATAATTTTAAAACAGCTCTACTGAATTATGCACATCAAAAGAGGCATTCTTCTGTAAATACCACCAGCCAGATATTAAAAGGGTCTTAGTCCATCATCTTTATAAATGACAACTACTACTAGCACTAATACTTTTATAATGTTGCAATAGTAATGCCTTATATTAAAACATACCTTTCCACTTGCAAAGAACTTTCTCATAGGCTATGCCAATATAAGCCTCAAAAAATACCCTAAAAATAGATACAATAAGCAATACATTCCATTTTGCAGATGAGAAAACTAAGACCTGGTGAAAACTGCCAATGTCATACTGAGAATGCAGGAAAGAACACTAGTGTTTCCTTTCCAGCTATTCTTTCTCACTACGTTTAAACTCCAAATGAACAGTAACAGTAAAATTGATGTAAAAAATAAATTAAGGCATTATGACCCTGGACTGTTTTGGTTCCAGAATCTAACAAAGAGTGTGATTATATCATTCAATATATTTGCTGATCCCTTAAATTAAGAAAGCTCAGCATTCACTGAATACAAACATATACACCTAAATACAGTCCAAGGCTATGGCTGTAACTGAAAACTAGGGCACAGCAATTCATGATACCATGTCCAGAATTCAGTCACAATGACTACGTGAAATCTAAATCACAACCACCTAACCAGTCAAGAATCAATTTTGACTTGGCCTTGAGGCAACTGTGGTAGAGCGCCTACTTGCCTAAAATGTACCACGCCCTTAACTTGATCCCTAGCACTACAAATAATTACAAATCTTTGAAGAGTTAAAATTTTTTAAATTGTAGCCAACTCTCAGTATGAGAATCTCTAACACAATTCACATGTGTAAATATTTTCAAAAGCAGCAGCCATGGGCAGGGAAGAGAACCAAGAAGCCAACCCACGTCCTCCTGTGAGCCAGCTGCAGCCAGGAGGGCCGGGAGACAGAAAAGCGCCACCACCCCCACCCCCATAAGCAACCGGCTGATTCGGAGGAACACAGGCTGAGACGATAGCAGCTGAAGTAAAACAAAAACAACTGAAGTAAAATAACAACTTAATGCTTATATTGTCTGACTGACTTTGCAGGCCTAAAGCCAATAGTCTGAGCATCTATTTAGAGGATAACAATACGCAAATATAGCAACTATGGGAGCTTTCCTTCTGTCTTGTTTTTGAAATCCAATATAATCACTGCTTTGTTTTATTTCATTATATTGTTTTGTTTTACTCTCTTTAAAATAAAAAAAAATTTTTAAGAGGTTATTATAAGTCATGGAGACACAAATGTCAATAACATAGTTTTACCTTTTAAGTGCCTTAAAGGGATGTGCAAACTAAAAACAATAAAAATCTCATAAAGAAAATTCAAGCCCTCAGTCACACACCCAAAAAAAACTTCATGTGTGAGGAAATATTTAAGCTAGTCCATGACAAATTACCAGGACAGGCTGGATGTGGTAGTGCACATCAGTAACATCTCAGCATTCAGGAGGCTGAGGCAGTAGGCTCATCACCAGGCCTTCAAGGCCAGTCTGGGTTACATGATGAGTTCAAAACCAGCCTGAGCTACATAGAGCAAGACACTGTCTCAAAAACAAAAGGAGACCTGCCTGGCAAGCGTGAGGTCGTGAGTTCGATCCCTGGTACCAAAAAAAAAAAAAAAAAAAAAAAAACGAGAAAGAGAGACAAAGAGACAGAGAGAGAGAGAAGGTAAACCAAGCCAAGTCTTACGATAGGTGAGGAACAGAGAGCAGCATT
Source organism: Cuniculus paca (assembly GCA_004365215.1). NCBI lineage: Eukaryota > Metazoa > Chordata > Mammalia > Rodentia > Cuniculidae > Cuniculus > Cuniculus paca. The sequence goes on along the minus strand of RJWT010003752.1, from coordinate 6,992 downwards.
AAATGAAGTTACTAGTGTAGACAAAAGGGAAGAAATCAAATAGTGCTTCTGAAGTAAGGCCTGAAATTTGTAACAATGAGTTTGGAAAGAAGAGCTACACAGGAAAATAATGGTTTTCTTTCCCAAACACCAGTTACCCCTTTACAAAAATCAATTTGAACATAGCAGCAGTGTACACAGAAGGTAATTCGAGAGTATTGTTCTTGACAATTATTGTCCACACAAATTGGTAGGCCTGACAGTGAGAAATGGGGCTTGGATTCCACTTCTAAACACAATCCTAACGGCATTTTTCTTCTTGCAGTTTCGACCTTATAGTCAGCTGAAAAGGGAAAATGGAAATTAGGACCCAGCTTTCAGCAGAGGGAAAAGAGGTGCAGGCTCCTGCCGCGCTTGCTCTAGGAGTCATCCTCAGGCAGCGGAGGGCGTGTCCCGCCCAGCAATCTCACTCTGAGAAATTCTTACAACCTTTTCAATCAGATGACAGCGAGGAACAGCCTTTTTTTTTAAATCTTCAATAAGATATCATAGGTGACATTTTATAAGCAAAAGTATTTATTTACCCTATTAAAAACAGAACTATATAGGGACATTTTTAAAGGCTGGATTTTAAGTTACAGGGGGTAAATTCTTATTTCTCTTAAAACATTTTCAGCCAAGGCCAGGTATGGCAGCGCACTCCTGTCATCCCAGCACTCGGGAGGCTGAGGCAGGATCACCGCAAGTTTGAGACCAGCCTGGGCTACAAAGTGAGCCTGAGGCCAGCCTGAACTGCATAGGGAGACCCTGTCTCAAAAAGACAAAAAAAACCATTTTCACCCAGCTTAATGAGAATGATGAACGGCTCCACAAAACACTCCCGAAGATTTACAGAATGCTCTCAGGGTTGTTTTTCCTTCCCCACGCCCAGGCTGCTTTGTGTTTTGTTTCAACCCTTTTGAAGGCAGGTGCCTTTTTCCAGAAAATCAATTCACTATCTTTGATATTTACCCTGTTTCCCCTAAAAAAGAAAAGAAAGGCACAAAATACTATGTAACATGGTGGAGTAAGGTTTAAACTTGAAAGTTTCTGACCCTTTCCAGGAGACTACATCCATCGATTATGGTTTCACAAATAACTGGAGTGATACATGAGAAAATAAAAACTGATTATCCCACTGCAGCGAAAGCAGCTGCGAGAAGTAAACCCTCCGAACACGCGTGTTGACAGGTCTGAGCCCGGGCGACGCTGCAAGCTCCTCTGGGAAGGTGCCCTGGCCTCGCAGCTCTGCGGGGCACCGTGAACTAAGGACTGGCACACCTCACCTCTGAGCCCAGAGCGAGGCAGGCCGCAGAGCCCATTACCAACAGCCTTCTCTGCGGCCTATGAGCGGCAGGGGCAGGGGCAGGGGCAGGGGCAGGGGCAGGGGCACGAGTAGCAGGAGCGGCCGCACACCCACCGCAGAGCGCCAGCAGGCTCCACACTAGGGCAGGTTTCTCTCTGGAGTGAGCCTGACCCGAAAACGACTTAGTAGAGCGTAACCCGCTTCACCTCCGCATCAAATCTCAAGGGGTGGATAATACGCCTACAATCATTTTAAATAAGATGAAATAGTAGGGAAATATGACTAAGATTTCTGAGTAGGACACATTGATTTATTGAGCCGAGCACATAGTACCTATCAGGTACTGGGCCTGGCATATCGGAGGGAGTTTTAAGAATTCCTAACTGCCGAGCACAGTGGTATGCCGACAATCCCAGCACTCCAGAGGCTGAGGCTGGAGGATCACAATTTACACTCAGCCTGGGCAACTTAGTACCTTAGTGAGATCCTGACTCAAAATGAAAAACAAATATTAAAATAAAATATAAAAAGGGCTGGGATGTAGCTCAGCACAAAGGTCCTGTCAAGTTCGATCCTCAATTGAAAAAAAAAAAAAGAAAAGAAAAAAACAATTTGTAATTGTGTGTTTAATAATAAAAACCAAATTCAAGAAAAAACTGTATTAAAACCTTTCCTTTAGAAAATGTGTTTCTACACAATGGAGTACTACACTGCCATAAAGAAAAATAAACTTGAGGCATTCTAGGCAAATGGATGCAACTTGAGAACATAATGTTAACTGGAATAAGTCAGACACACAATCTCAAATAGTGAATGGGTTCTCTCATAAGAGAAACAAAAAGAATAAAACTGAAAAGAGAGAAACAGGAAACGGGGAGACATTCAAGTACTTCCCCAAATGACAAATTCCATTCTTTTAAAAATACTTCAATGTTAAAAATGTTTTAAGGGTTCAAATGTAAGACTGGCATTATAGGAAAAACTAGACATTAGGTTATTTGCCACTGTGAGAATATTTTTGACTAGAAATTGCTTTTATTTCCTAGTCACGTATTAATTTTCTATTTAGTGAATATTTGTAAAGAAATGTAGAACTGCTTTCAATATCTAGACATTTTTAATGGAATATAAAAACACCTAACTTTAAAGAGAGATTTCCAAAAACAGTATCAAAATTCTGTATTGTCAGAAATATAGATTTTGCTTGTTTATTAAACCAGGGATTATGGGAGTCTCCCCCCAAGCAACTCTACCTGCAGGGTGAAAATGCTGCATTTCATACACTGTCAACTTAAGAGAACTAGGGAGATGACATTCTCATACTTTAAATAAATGTATCTGAGTAAATTCTTTAGGGCATTTCCTGCTTCCTCATGCTGGGCATCTTATCCCATTGCTGAAGGGGAGCTACTTCCAGACGCACTGTGTTAATGAAGAGAAAAAGCACAGTGCTACACAAACATCAGTACTAGGGAGTATATTCTGGAGTGGTTTTAGTTTTACAGTGTATATTCTAGAACTTATACTCAAGTTTTAACAAAAGAGGGATTCAGTCATTAAATACCAAGATATTTCTATCTTACAGGGCCAAAGTAAATTACATCAGTTTCCACAAATCTAAAAATGACCTGAGGTCTCCTAAAGAACATGTACCCACACTTAATAAGAATAAAATATAACTGTGATCAGCTTTTGGTTTGCAGAGAATGCCAGATATCAAGAATTTTGTTTTAAAAGGATCATTTCTATTTGCTGTGCATTATGGACAACTGATGTGATAAGTATGGATGACATCCTTTTCTAAAATATGTATATGATCAAGTTTATATGGCACAAAGAGCATGGAGGAAATTTTATGAAGCATACACGATTAGCTTGGTTTGAAAAGAAATATGGACTGATGGGTAAGTTGTGTGCTACTAACTGGGCCTTAACTGGTCTTGCAACCACTGCTTTCATTTCTTTGTGGAATTCAGTTAAAACAACTTTATAGTGATGAGGGCTTTTACCTTTTTGTCTCTTGCATCCTTGGGATTTCAGTACCAGCCTGAAGTTTTTCTTAAACACTTGCTTCTTTAGCACTTTGCAGTTAGAAAACCACTTTTAAATTACTGTTGTCATTGCCTTGAAAGTTTCCTCTTTTTGGGGGGTAGGAAATAATATAGTTATGTCTTTTCTCTGTATGTAAGTAGTATAATTTGTTATTTTCAAATATTAGTACTTTGAATACAGGTTTTTTAATCTACAGAAACAGTAATGCAAAACTGCATATTACTTCGGAATATATTTCCTAAGCATAATTTGTCTTCCTTATGTAAAAGTGCCCAGTTTTCTTTATAGTCGTTGAGAATGTATTTACTTGAAGATAAAAACAATCCAGATGTATGTCTAAATAACATGCAGAAACCACTCTGATTTCTAAACATCGTTGGATAACCCATAAAATAATCCAAATAAAAACAAGTGAGAGTTGTAATTATAATGGTAATTCTGTATTTTCAGAAAAAAAAGTAAAGCTAACTCCTCTTACCTTTTGTTTTTCTATTATAACGACCAGCTTTTGGTGTTTCATTATTACTGAGATCTATTTTTAAAATAAAATTTGTTCTTCATTTAAAAAAATAAAAATACCTCAATATATATGCTGCTTGGTTTCATTTATACTACTAGTTTATCTTAGTTTATCTTAGTTCACTGAGGAGATTTGTATTATCTGTTTCTTTTTTGTAAGAACCTTTTTGGTTTATGTCCCATACTAAGTAACTAATTTGAAGATAATGATACACAGTATAATAACTATTGTCATTCTCTTATTATTTGATTATATTTTATTTTCCATAAAATAAATTTTTAACCCTCTCCTTTAGATGGAGGAAGTAGGGGAGGGGTAAGGAAAGAGACTGTCAAAAGAATTAAGACGTGTTATGTGCACGTACCAACCCCCTGCAAGGAATGTAACCATTATATAAACAAACATGTAACAATAAAAAAAAAAATGCAGACCTCAGAAACTCCTCTCCTTTAGCTTTAGATTTCTAGAAAACCTAGACAAAGTTTCGAGAAAGTAAGGCCCGGAGCTAGCCCAGTAGAGTGACACATGCCTACAATCCCAGCACGGAAGAGACTGAAGCAGGCGGATTACAAATTCAAGGACCACCTGGCCAATGTAGGAGACACTATCTCAAGATAAGAAGTAAAAGGGCTGGGGATAGAGTTTAGTGGTAGAGCACTCCATGGTTTGATTCCCCACTTGGAGAATGAAAGAAAAAAGGCTAGAAAACTAAAGACAACAATCTAGACCAAATTATGCCCTTCCTATGAGCAAAATTTTATGATTTGGAAATACCACACTGAGTGAAGAATAACTGATGAATAATAAATACTATAGATTATACCTAGTGTCTTTAAAAAGTTTTATGAAGTTGTACTAACAATATTATTTGCGGAAATAAAAATTTCTCTTCTTCCCTCAGAGTGTAAATGAAAACACCAGCAGGTATTTATTAGAGTTACTAAAAGTCCTAGTCCCTCGGCTATATTTAGAAAGAAAAAAATAACTCAGAGCTTTGCTTTTGTTGTTGCTAAGCCTGGAGTTAAGTCCTCTCTGTGTATTGATACAGCTTCGGCACGAGACTACACGCTTGTAATTACACAAGATGGGCTAGATCTTCGCGCCTTGAGATCCGCTAAGGTCATCTGGAGCAACCCCTCCCTACACACGTCACATCCCACTCACGGCCCACCAACACCAACTGAAAGTCACTGTCATCACACGTATAAAAATGCTCGCATATCCTGCCCTGAAATAATAACTCATCAGGGTTGGTGCAGTCCTCCCCGAGGGTCCGCGTCCCCTCCACAGTAGCCTGACCACCCCATCGTCCAGGTCCAGCCCCCAGACTCACTCCACCTACAGAAGGCCTCCAGGGATTCCCCACGCATACAAGACTCACCGGAGATCCTCAGCCAGCAGGATGAGACTGTGGGAGCTGTCGGCCAACCACAAGACAGAGAAACCCCCAGAGAGAGCAGCCAGACACTTTTTATAGAATACATGCAAAGCAGGAAGGAATCAGCACTTTTAACATTAACAAGAGAAATGCCTAGTTAAACCTCTCCTCACAAAAGGTAACAATCATCTTGCTAAGACTCAGGAAATTTACACCTCATATGTAGGTAACTTTGTACATGCTCAATTTAAATGTTTCCAAAACTTCTGTAATTACTGGCAAAATGAAGGTGAGGAGTATTTACTTATAAAGGCAAAAGAGACGTAGAAAGAAAGGCTAATGCACGGATACCATTTAAAATCACTGTGTCCATTTTCTCTATGATGGGATGTATCACCTTAATCAGCTCACAGTACAATGCTTGTATCTAAGGCAACAAATTTGTTTTCTATGGAAACAAAAAACCCACAAAACTTCTTCCACGTTCTTTTGCCTTAAGAAAATCGGAACTGAAAATCTGTGACATACTAGCATGGTGGCACATGTCTGGGCTAGTAAGACTCTTCTCTTGAGAGAAAGGAAAAAGAGGAGAAAGAAGAGAGAAAAGAGAAAGAGAATGGGTGACACGCACCAAAAACTAAACCCACTGTACAAGGCAAAGGGCTCCTGCAGTTTTCAGGTGTAAACTGGGAGTGACAGACTATGGAATTAACCAGCTGCAACTTCCCTGTGCTCGCTCAAGAACTCAGGCACTGCCAGCCCCGAAAGTACATTACATACATAAACCCTCAGAGTAATTAATACGATAAGAGGCGCTCGCGGGTCCTGAGCAACTCATCATCACCCAGAGGCACGCGCATCGGGACGGGGCGCGACTCCACAACTCCCCAGCTTCATTCGCACAGCGAGCACGTGCGACAGTTAGGTATCCGACCGCACCTGTTCAGAAGACAGTGTGAACAGCCCTACCACGGCTCTCCAACCTCGTACACGTGCGACTGAGAAAACACACACTTACGGTTAAAGACCCTAATGAGAAGCACGACAAAGACAGACGTCTGTTCCACAGCTGCCCTAACAGAAGGCCGGGCTGCGGCTCACCCCGGGACACTGGGAAGGGGACGGCAGTCCCACGACCCGCATGCGCACTCTCCCCAGGGCTCCGCACTGCACAGCAGCACTGGGGCAAGCCGCTGCCCCGGATGTGGGGCTCCACAGACCACGCCCACGTCACACGGACATAGGACAGTGCCGGGACACTCCCTCAGCTGAGCTCCAGGACACCACGAACACACGTGCTGCTGGTTCTTCACACGGACACTGTCTGCAGAGCCCGATCCAGAGGCCTGGCAGTCTGTGAGTTCTGTCACTTATAGACCACTGGCATTTACACTTTGTACTCAGAAGTCCACACTAGATCACGTTTTCACAATATTTTCATGGAAAAAATTTTGGATTGGTAAACCTCTTTTTTCCAACTAAAAATAAACCAGGATGACTAGAACCCCAGCTTTCCAGGCCTCCCCAAAAGCCCCAACTCTGGGACCATCCACAGGTCTGTGAGACAAAATGAAAACCACTGGCTAGACCCTCGGCAACCCAACCGGAGGCCCATCGATCCCGTCACTCAGCTTCCTCAGAAGGCAGGGAAGGATTCTGCGGTCTCAGCCTCCAAGACAGCCAGAAGTCACATCACAAAGTGAGTGCCTCTGAACACG
>RJWT010003751.1:0-35416 GCA_004365215.1 Cuniculus paca | reverse complement strand
AAAAAAAAAAAAAAAAAAAAAAAAAAGTATGAAAGATTCAAATCACTAGATATTGGTAATCAGTAATTGGTTTATTAATATTGTCCCATTTGTATTGGCTTGAATGTTGACTTAATGCCGCTGACATTTAAACATTGCACTGCTATTGTCTATTATATGTCAATGATTGATCTATCTATGTTTTAGATTAAAAGACAGAAAAATCCTCCAAGTGCATGGCTTTATTTTCATATGTTTTGAAGCTTCTGAATATGTGAATAAGGATGGCAAAAAGAGGCTTAAAAAAACCAAACAACCAAATTTTAAGTGATATAAGACTGCTTAAAGATCCTTTTGGTCAAATTAACTACTACATCATACATTTAATGTTTTAGATGCATTTAAGAGCTTTAAAATATTCAACATTCATTCCGGGGGTGGTGGTACACCCTTGTAATCCCAGCACTTGGGAGACTAAGGCAGGAGGATTGTTAGGAATTTCAGGCCAGCCTGAACTATATAGTGAGACCACATCTCAAAAAAAAAAACCAAAAAACTTACATTTGGATAATCTCGACAATTTCTAATACTTATGTTTTCAGAGTTTACATAAAGATTGCATTTGGGAGCTCAGTGTTGCAGTGCAGGCTTAAGCTACTTGGGAGACTGAGGAGTTCAACAAAAATATAAATGGGAAGGGAAAGGAAGGCTGCTTAGGCTCAGTAGTAGAGCCCTTATTGCCAAGCGTGTATCTCTAGTGCCCCTGAAAAGGTTTGTATTTTGTTTTGTAATGTGGTTTTGTTAAATTTCTTAGATAAACGCTGTAAAATACTTTCTGAGGACAGAATGATGTTAATGACATACTTCATTCTCAACACTTTCATGGCATCAAGTAAAACTATATTCACCTTAAAATGGTCTTAAGTTTTTCTGCCCAATGTTTCCTATGCTAGTGCAAAAGTACCAATAATTTAACTTTACATTCTTGAACCATGCTTTGAGAGCCTGTTCAGTCAGAGCTCTTTAACTGCCTTAGCAGGGATTGGCATTTTGCTATCTGCAACAGTACTTCTGATCTGTCATCTGTCCTGTCTTAAGCCAACTGATTTGCTTTCCAGAAATCCCAGATGGGCTGCTCTTGGATCTCTTTTCCCACGTCACATTAAGGAATACTCCTGACCTGACAATTTATACATACAAAGTTCTAATGAAGAGACACAGCTGTTTATAAACTAGTAAAAGGTTTTGTTGGTAAGAATAAGCCTTAACACTTAAGATGACAGCATGAGGTCATTTTATGGTTAGACTCAGACTACACCTAACAATTACTGTGCAAAGAACCAGTGTAATGGAGGTGAGGGGAGACTTGGGACGGAACTCTACATACTCACTTGAGACTTAAATTGCACCAATGATTTGAAATTTTAGTCACCACTCAAGTCTCTCATGGATTTAAACAGTAAGCAATAAAATGTTAAGCTAAGGGCTGGGGATCTAGCTCAGTGGCCTAAGTGCCTGCCTGGCAAGCGTGTGGTCATGAGTTCAATCCCTGGTGCCGCAAAAAAAAAAAAAGTTAAGCTATTGTATGTTACGCACTTAACCTTGTATTTCTGAATAATGCAAAGCTATAGAGCTACCATGTGGGAGAATCGACCCACTCTTCAGTTAATGCTCAAAGAACTAGAGGCCAGCCAAGATTGTTAGTAAAGTACAGCTTATAATCTAGCATTTACAGCTAGGAATCAAAAGTATATTAATAATAGTTTAGGTTTGACAATACTTTGCAACTTGATAGGGTGCTCAAAAAGCAGCAGTTCTGCAAATTGCACATAGATCTGGATATTTCATCTTTAAAACTAGTTACTGAGCTGTTGGCGTTTTTAAAAAAATTTCACTCACCAGTGAAAAAGCACCAATATATAGCATTTTCTATTTTACCCTTCTGTACCTGAGTTTCAGATCTTGCTTTAAGTTTATTCTACTTCTGTGTTCACATTTTAATGGCTTTTTAATTCTTTAGGTACTAGGAATTGAACTCAGGACCTTGTGCTTGCCAGGCAGGCCCTGTGCCACTAAGCTATATCCCTTTTATGTTTATTCATTTATTTACTTATGTATTGTAATGGCTTTATTATATACAAAATGTCAGGTTTTTGATACCTAAATATTAGTCCTCTGAATAATAAGAGTTTCAACTCCTGAGGATAAATATCCAGAAATTTAGCTCAGTGGCCTAAGTACCTGCCTGGCAAGCGCAAGGTTGTGAGTTCATTCCCCAGTGCCAAAAAAGGAAAAATCTAGAAATTGCTTGGGCAAATACTTGATTCAGTCAAGTGGTTATTGACTGACTTTAAGTAGCATAATATTCTTGAGGTAACATAAAAAGTCCTGACATGACAGTCAAATAACATTCATGGTATCTTAAATTCCACTTATTACTATATTCATTCTTTATGAGATGTAGCCTCGTCATGTTCAAACATTGTTTTTACAATGTTTTGCAACAAATTTTAAATAGACAAAGCACATCAAGTTTTGAAGTACCTATGTTTAAATTTTTACAAATCAACAATGGCTGTTTACAAAACAAGGTTCCCATTATTTGGGTAATATGATTGTCATAGAAAAACAAGTGGAATGCTTTAAAAATTTATCCAAGATGAGTTTAGCAGATTTTTCCAGTGTAGGTCAAATGTCCACTGAAGGTATGTTGAGCCTTGAGAACAAGATCTAGTTTTGGAACTTTATCTCAACTAATAAGCTTAAGCCTACTGGAAATACCCTGGAACAAAAGGCAAGTCATTGGCCCCTACAGGAATCTGATTTTTCTTAATAGTGTCACTTACAAAACTCTCATCCTGCTGCGTGTGGTAGTATATACCTGTAATTCCAGCACTCAAGAGGCTGAGGCAGGAGGGTCACTACAAATTTGAGGCCAGCATGAACTACATAGTGAAATGAAATCCTGTCTTAAAAATCCCCCTTTCATTCTTACTATCTCCCATAAACAGGTATACAGGAAACAAAACAAAACAGAACTGGGTAGAGGGACCTACTGAGGAGGAGAGTCCAGGGCCTTCATAGTGAGATAGATTCCCAGCATCTTGCTAAATTACAAAATTGCTCAGCCTGGGCTGAAACTGGAATATTCCTGCCTCAGACAGCATTGTTTTAGACATTGTAACATTCTTAACATAAAACAAACAGTTTTGTCCTCAGAATACAGATTTTATACAGGTCATAATTCTTATAACACAAAATCAGTAATACACCAAATCTATGCCAATTCAACTTGAATCTTCAAGATAAAATTCAACAAAGTCCTTTAGATGCAATTTCTTTTGGGTTTACTGCAACACTCTTTGTTATATTGTATGTCTTGTAGATTCCAATAAGTCTATCAGAAATCTCAAACATATTATTTCGAAGGGAAATTATTATGAACTGGGCATTTTTTGTTTGTTCCTAGAGAGAGAAAAAAGGAATATTAAATAAGTAAATCATATAAACAGGTAAGCTTTAGTTCCCACAAATATTTCTAGGGCAGTAAGTTAATATCACTTAGCTAATTAACATGTACAGGGATGATAGTACAGATAGAGGAATTTGGGTATTTTTTGAAGCATTATTGCCTGTAAGTCTAGTGGAACAGATCTAGGAAGGAGACCTGGGATTCTAGTGGGTATTCTGTTCATTTGGATTATCAATTTGTATTTCACTCATCCAAAATGAAAATACTTGGTACAAATAAGGACTTGTTTTCTTGATGGAGTCAGAGAACACAGAAAAAAGCTTAATAGTAAAAAACCAAAACAAAACTCAAAAGAATTCCACATATAATGTTTAGGGAAACCATACAATTTCCAGAATAAACAAAACAAAACAAAACAAAACACCTACATGATTACTTACATAGATATAAAATGCAACAATGGACACATTTTTAAAATCCAGGGCTGCATCAATCTCATCCATGAAGTAAAGGGGAGTAGGCTTGTAGTGGTGAAGAGCAAATACTAAAGCCAGTGAACTAAGTGTTTTCTCTCCTCCTGAGAGGTTGAAGATCTTCTTCCAACTTTTCTTAGGTGGTCTAACACTGTAATAGTTAATGAAAATCAGTCAAATTACTAATAAAGCTCAAGTTAAGTTAGATGCCTATAACCCCTATTACTCAGGAGGCTGAGAGAAGGATCGCCAAGCCTGAGGTTGGCCTGGGTAACAACCAGAACTTTGTCTCAAAATTAAATTTAAAAAAGAAGCTGTGTTCAGTGGTAGAGCATCTGCTTTGCCTGCCTGAGGTCCTGGGCTTGATCCCCAGAACAGTGGTGGGGGAAGTCATGAATTTTTTTTTTTTGACCAAGCAACATATGCCCCCCAGCCACTGTTATTTTATTTAAAACAAAAATTTTGGTACATGGTCTCGGTCTCACCAAGTTGGTGGTGGGCTTGTGATCTTCCTGTCTCAACCTCTTAAGAGCACTGGGATTAGACTCCAGGTGCCTGGCTAACCCATGATTTGTTTTGTATGACTGAGTTCTACTACCCTCCTCCTTGGAATCTAATTTGCTTTTCACAAATATGAACTTTTTTTTCTGGTTATTTTATGAAAATGTTACTAGAAGATGAACATAGACAAGCTATCACAATTTTAATACTTTGACAGCAGGTTAAGTACTTTTATTCCTTCCTTTTATTCAGTAAAAATTTTTAATCCTGACATTAGATTGAAAAGATGTGAAAAAAAAATTTTTTTTGTTTTTGGTACCAGGAATTGAACTCGTGATCTTGTGCTTACCAGGCAGGCAAGATCTGAAAATTTATAAACTAGGTTGTAAAGATGAAATAGTTCTGTTTGTACATAATGGATACTGTAAACGGCCAGTATAAACAAATTAGTATTTATCATCAAATAAAACAAGGTATAGATCTCACCTTCACATCTCATCAAGAAATAATTAAGAGTTTGGAGAACAGGTGAAGATTAGTATTCAAAGCTCCATACGAACCTGAACATGATTCCTTCAGAGAAAGGATCCAAGCTGTCTACTAGTTCCAGTTCGGCATCCCCTCCCAAAGTAAGCATCTGGTAATTTTCCTTTAATTTACTTGTTATTATATAAAACCCAGCCATGAATTCATTAAGCCTTTGTTTTCGAAGATCTTCATATGCCTGTCTAAAACTATCTCTTTCAGAAGTAATTTTATCCAATTCTGCAACCCGCTGCAAATATAATTCTTCCTGTGAAAAGATTGAGAAAAACCTCTTCAGATATAAATGAGATGAAAACTAATATTGCTCATTGTCTAAAAGTACAGGTGATGATTTAGGCTAAGAACTAAAAATTTCTATTACTCCAACAACTGATCCATACTTTCTTTTTATATTCTGCAATGGCACCAAGGTTTGGCTTCATTTCATGACACTGGGCTTCCAAAAGTGCAATCTGATTTGTTATAGAATCTGGATTCTTAATTGCTTCAAGATCCTCTGGGTTTAGAACAGAAACCTCTTCAACAGGATTATCATCTACAGGATGCAGTGATATTTTCGAAATCTATGAAAGAAGGCACAGTAATAAAATTTATTTTTTAAAACATGAAAAAATTACATAGTTATAAAAACAACAAGAATTGTGATAAATCAATTCTTCTCAAAAATTTTCCTCAGACATAGTTGTTTCATAAGAAGTGTTCATGTGATCTTCTGTTAAAACCTGCAGATCAGCTCTGGGGAGAAGGGTAGTTTCACAATGGTAACGATTACTCAGGTTTTTTTGTATATAATAATTACTATTTATTGCTCATTATCCTTATATTGAGAAGTGATTACAGTATACTGTATCATCGAATTAAGAATCACAACATACCTCAAAAAACAAAAACCCCACAGGTTTTTCATAAAAGACACAGGTATAAAGTTAAATTTAATTAAATGGTAGCATTCTCACCTCTTTTCGCCAATATTTTACTTTAGAATTATGTTCAGCAATGTGACCATCTATTTGTTCGAGTTTCAACTTAATACTTAGTGCATCTTTTTGAAGGGCATGTTCACTGTCTTGAATAACTTTTAATTCTTGAAGCAAGTTACGATGTTCTTTCTGGATCTCTGGTAAGGACTCCTAAAAACCAAGAAGAACTGATACAGATACGATCTTCCCAAAAGGCATTTTTACATTAGAAAGGGGAAGTCAGCAATCTCTCCCCACATCCTGTCCATTTTAAATTTTAAAAAATCCAAAACCCAAAAATTATGTTTTACAAATAAAAGTTTATAAATGTTAAACATTCAGTTTATTGAATACTTACTAAGAAGCACTGAGATGGTATATCCAACTCTTAAAATTGCTTAAAGTATCATCCCCTTCCCTTTAAAAATGAAGTATTACCTCTGCAGCATTTGTATTTTTTATGACGTCTGTTGCTTTGTCCTCAAGACTTCTTAGTTCTGTTGTTAAGTCATTTACTTCTTTTTCAGTATCCTTTATTTCTTTCTCTGTGCGAAAAACAGAGTCTTGTGCCTTTTTAAGATTTCTAAAGCAAAAGGACATTAAAAATATAATGATGTGATATTGTTTTGGAAATCTACCAAGGAACTTTCCATGACAGTTAATGTGAAATTTTTTTTTCTATCATAGATTCATGATTACTAAAACATCCTTGAATTGGTTTTTATATTATATAAATACTTGTGGGATGAGTTGTATTATTAAACTCACTATAGATCAATGAAATATTCTTATATAAACTTTAAAATATTATCCAACTTTAGATGCAAAATTATTCATTAAATTATTAAATTCTTTTGTCACTTCTCATCACAGTAGAGATCTTAATTTTAAAAGACTGGAGCATAGTTTAGACGTAGAGCTCCTACTTCACATGCATGAGGCCCTGGGTTTGATCCCTAGCACCACAAACAAAAAAGATACCAAGACAATTATGCCAAGAGATTCCATTCTTAACTCTTACTTTTCAAGTACTAGATCTACTTAAATTACATAGATTTCTCTAAACCAGACAAAACTCTGGTATCTGTGCACTCAAAACTGGGAGTTACATAATTTTACTCTGCCAAGGCTTATCTGCTTACTACTTTTAAAAAAACTGGCCACGATAAATGTTCATTGTAAGTTTGCCCTTACTAAAGTCCTGTTAAGTAATAACATGTCAGATAGGTTTAATAAGTAACAGTAAGAGAAACATTTAATGGAACATTAAATTTAAATATTAACTCCTTTTCCAATGTGGGGAGGGGAAGACTGGTTAGGAAAATACGGATATTCTACCTGTCGGCAGTCTTGATTGCTACTTGGGCTTTAGTGATAGCAGAAGCACATTCATCTAATTGCTTATTTATTTTATCAAGTTTGTCTTGTTGGGCCTTGAGTTTATGGTTATTGATTTCCACGATGATATTGTGTAACCGTTTAACCTCAGCTTCCACTTTACCAGCTTTCTCTGCCACACTATCATATTCTGCAATTAAAAAAAAAAATTAAATTCCTTCAATAACTTAACCTGATATAAAATAACAAATTTTTAGATATTAGGAAAAAGTACCTTTAAAAACCCAGACCCCTATGTTGAAACAATATCATAATACATAATGTTAAAAATCTCTTGCTCAACATTGATTTCTTTCTTAATGGCTTCATACTTCAGGTTCTTTTCAGACATCTCCAGTTTTTCTTACAGATGTTTCACTACCTGCTGGTTTCATGGTTTTTAGCCTGACTTTTGCTTGCTAAGTGAAGGACAAGATAAACTGATGCTTCTTCCCCATGATAATGGGTAAATATTTCCCAGATTCTTGTGTAGACAGGGTTTAGACTAATTTAAGTCTATTCATATTGACCTGCATAATGTGGAAGGACATGTTTCTGCTGGCAAGTAGTCTAAAAAAGTCTAGATTTTTTGTGATGGTGTGAGAAGTTCTTCTATCTGTACTGATAACAGGCTGTGACATCAACTTTGATGATGTGGAATATACTAGGTAGACTGTGCTTCTGCTGTAGGCGTCTATATAGTGGCATCTTCCCGGTTTGAGAGATTACTTTCTAAATGTAGAAGAGGCAAAACCTCTTTTGATGGCTCTACAAAGGTCCTCTGGAAATCATTCCTGAATATTTAACCTAAGAACTCTTTTGTAAACAGTCTAATAACCTGTTACACCTGTACTTACACTAGCGAGTGTGGGTTGTGTTCTTTATACTTGAATTCTAATCACCATTCAATGAAGGAAGGATGGTAGAAAGAGTGGAGAATTCAAGCTATCAAGAATAGCTGTGTTTAGAAAGGCAAGCAAAATGCTAACTGGTATAGAGTACCACAAAGTTCCTCTGGGTACTTGGATATCTGGCATGGGAAGAGGTAAGTAGATGTGACGAGATAAAAGGACTGGATAGAGTTAACTACTGCTTCCTTTCTTTCATCTTTCTTCTTAAGCAGATGTTAGAATTTCAAAATCTTCCAAATACCTTCTCATTTCTTTTTATCTTTTTGTACTACGTTACCAGAACATAGCCTGATCTTTCATCCTATCTATTATGTTTAATTCCAATATCTCTATTTCTTTTTTTCTTTTTTGGTACCGAGAATCAAACTCATGACCTTGCACTTGCCAGGCTGGCGCTCTGCGGCTGAGCTATATCCCTGGCCCCATTTGTTATATTCCTGACACTACTATTTGGCTCTTTAAAAAAACAAAAAAACAACAACAACAAAAAAACTTGCTTTTTGGGGGATTATTTTCCTAAGGATGTTATGTATACATATTTTATATTCCTATGCATTGCTAACACTAGCAATAGCTTTTCACAGATTTTAACACTGCATTTGTCAAGGAAATTACCTTGTTAGTGATGATTATCTTTGTGGTTAAAATTTCATTAGCCTGCCTGTGTCCTTGGCTCACTTACAGAGGAGGGCACCAGATGCTGTGGGAGCCAGAAGAACCATGACAGTGACTAAGAGGATGAGTCAGGCATGCAACTTAGGCTCCTATTCTTGACCATACCCCATCCCTAAGTGTTTTTATTTATTTATTTTCCTGCAGTGGGGAATGGAACCCAGGCCCTTGCACATGCCTGGTAAACAATGTACCACTGACGTCAATTTCTAGCCTCAAATCAAGAGGTTCTTTAGAGCATATCCCCTCTTGTTTCCAAGTACTCAACATGCAGTCCTTTCTAAATATCTGTAGTAGTATGTACATTAGAAGTACACACTTTTGTATTTATGTTAAAATGTACATTCAGATATGTACATTTATTGAAGCTATATTTATATGTTCAGGAGTTAAAAAAAAACTCTAGTTATTATCCATTATCTCTTGCCTGAACTAGTGCAATAATATACCCAATTTCTCTGCTTCTACCTTGTTTCTCTTGCTTTATTCTCTAAACAAGAGCCAAGGAAATACATGTAAAATCTAAATTATAAAATATCTAGTCTTAAATTTATGCTTACAGAAATAGGTCCTCCATATCAGACATTAACAGAGTCTACTGATAGTAACTGATACTTTCTGTAAGAGATATAAAGAACTACAAATAAAGTTAAGCATTATTTTTCTTATAGTAAAACATTTCCATAGTCTCTCTATAAAATGGCTGTTATTAATGGCACAGATAAAAATGTTGTTGGTCTTTCAACTGACCTTAGGTACCATCAAAACAGTCACAATATTTTATCAGTATGTATTGTGGGGCACGAGGGACTATGGCTGTAGTTACTGTGTCTGCAGGAGTGAAATATAGTCAAGATAAATCTTCTCATGCTGGTATTATGGATGTACGCCACTCTGGCTTCTGCATTAATTTTTTGAGACAACCTGTATTTGTCTCCCTTGGTTCAAGCACTAAACTGTAAGAGTGGTTCCTTGAAAGATAAGATGGGGTAAAAAAAAAAAAAAAAGACAAAATGAAGGCTCACTGTGATTTCTGGGGTCAGCAGCTAAGATGTTACAAACCTGGAAGGGGTTTATGGCATAACATTCCTTTCTAATGTAGTACAAGTCACACAATCAGGAGACTTCATTAAGGTTACAAAGCCAATTAATTATGCCATGAATTTCCTTCCTGGCTTAAACACGTTATTTTGGTACAATATTTGCATGTATATTGCACAAGAAGAAAAGGTTCTAGGAGAAAATATGCTTTCAAATACTGTTTGGTTTTGTTTGTGTGTAAATCATTTATTTTCTGTGTGCTCTACTTTGAATAATTTAGTTTCTCTAAATTCTCATTTTTCTAAGTCTATAAAATAACTATCATGAGTTTTGTGAATATTAGGACTGAAGCATACTAAGTATGAAATTAAGAGTATGGGCTCTAGAATTAAGACCACATCAACTATTTCTATACCATCAACATGCTGTGTGATCTTTGACAAATTATATCAACCACTAGCTGCCTCAGTTTCTTTGTCAGATGAGACTATGAAGAATGCTGTATAGACTTGAGAAGTAAATAGCAAAAACCTGTAAAACAGTGCAATGACTTGCACATAATCACTTAGGTGTAATTTGTTATTCTATAAACTGCTATCTTAAGTACTGTAAACTTTATTTTTGACAGTCTCTAAGTCTGTATCTTTAAACATACCTGTTTTGAAAGCACCTACATTTTCTTCTAGCAATTTCTGCTTTTTTTTGTCAGGAGCTGTAGCAAGTACATTAGCTTCAAGTTCCTTAACTTGTATACTCAAATATTCTTCTTGCTCTGACAAACGCTACAAAATGTTTTAACATTTAAGGTCAACATGTTAACAGTGAAAATAACATTTTTGAAATTTTAAAACAGACATTGAAAATATTTAAGAAAATACACTAACAGGAAAACGGCAAAAACATGAACATATATAATGAAAATGGCCCGAAACACAAAAAGATATGTAAGACAAGTTTGAATGCCATTTTTTAGTTTAGAAAGGAGCAAACTTACATGTACCTAACAATACCTAATATTTAAAGACCTGGAAAAATACTTATATATGCTGTTTCATGAATTAGAATGAGCTTTGACAACAATTTGTCATTACACAACAAATACCTTGCACTATACACTATGTAATTCTTACAATTCATCTTAGAAAATGATTGGATAAATATGTAAAGGTATACAGTACTACAAGGATATTTTAAACATGGCCATGTACATGACTGTACATAGTAACAGAAAATATTTATCAAAAAATGGTATAAACAAATACTCTAAAACAACTTAAAAACAAAGGCAATCTATACTAGCTTGGAAAGAAAATAATTTGTTAAAAGTCAGTATGATACAAAAAAGTCTTCTGTACTCTATAATCCATCAGGTATGTATTTATGTAACATGCAAACTACATATTTTAAAAGCTGAGGAATATACACCAAAATTGGAAGCAATCATCTGGCTATTTTCTGAAACTTAAAGAAAAAATGATGGGCATACACTGCTTTTTCATAATCAAGGAAACATTCCACTTTGAAAAGAATAAAGTAAATGGTAAACTAATTGCTAAAGAAGGTCACATTTCTATGGAGCATCAACAGAAACAGGAATGGCTGTGGAGCAAGGGATTATTTACCAGTACTCTGGGAAACAAAAATCATCTCTTATAGTTTAAAATTGGGAGTGAATATCAAAATGGTTCATCCAAACTGCTGCTAAATTCTAAGTTTCTGCTAACAGACACACAGAACACACGGTACCTGGATGCTTGCAGTAAACTTCTCTAGTGTATTCTTCATTTCTCGATCATTATGTCGTAATTTAACTACTGCTTCTTCAAGTTGTACTTTCTGTTCTTGGATTTGCATTGCTTTCTTAGAATCTCTTTGCAACTGTAATTCCATTTTATTTACCTACAAAGAAACATAAGTCACATGTCATTTCAGACTGACAGCAAAATCAATCTAAAATGAAGAAAATCCAAACTTTTGATCTTAAGAGACACAAATCAAACTTTTGATTGATTTTTGAATCCCCAATGTTAAATAAAGTTTAGGAGATGATCAACAGATTTCTGAATCATATAAGATGAAAAAACAACTTTAAATTTTGTAAAGTACCCAATTATTTCAAAAAAGATACAGCATTCAAACACTTGAGCAGAAAGAGGTAAACTAAAAATGGGGATGTGCGAGAGAGTCAAAGCACAACATTTTCGGAAAAGTTTGATAGCCAGGATAACTAAGAACTTTTTTCTTTAAAGGAGGTTGTGCTGGGAATCAAGCTTAGGGCCTCACATGCTCTGCATGCATTTTACCTCAGGCCTACACTACCAGCCTACCTAAGATCTTGTTCTTATGATAAATACTCTGACTACAATAATGGAAAACAGTAATTTTGGCTACGTATTTTGTTGGAAAAAATTTAAATTAAGTACAGGAAAAACAAAACAAACAGGTACCAGAAGTCTTTGTTATACCTTAAAGAATTATTCTCAAATAAACTACTTATGCAATGCAGCAATAATTCTGTGACAGAATAAGGGGTCTTATATAAATATTCCCAGTCATTTATATAGTCATTATGAGAAAATTCAATATGCTAATTTAAAAATTGAGCAGAGTACACTTAAAATGGCTGAATTTTGTACTATGTTTTGCCTCAGCAAAGTTAAAAATAAAGTCTAACAACAATTTTACATATGCTGACCTCTTCCTCAGAGATTTCAACAACAACTGAAGAACCCATTCTTCCTTTCATTACTTTGCTTCCACCACCAGTCATTGTACCTGGAGAACATGGGAGAAATCAATTGGGTGGTCTTGACCAAGATTAAATAAATTCAAAAGGAGGAAAAAGATCACCCTTACCTGACTGTTCTATGATTTGCCCCTGTAAAGTTACCACCCTCCATCTTCTATCTTTTTGATATGCTACTCTTGTGGCTTGATCCAAGTTGTCAGCTACCAAGGTATCTCGTAAAGCAAAGTAAAAAGCTTGGCGAATTTCCTCATCTTTTACTTTAACTAAATCAAATAACCGAGGAGTATTTTCAGGAGTTTGAATTTTGGTCATTTTTTTGGCCCAGACTGCCATCTAAAAGTTAAAAATTAAAAAAAAAAAGGTATTAATAATTTGTTTCTTTTAGGTATCATGATCCTACTCTACATAACACTCTAAAGAATTACATCAAAAACTTTAAGCTCAGCAAGTTTGCAATATATAAGACCAACAATTAACTGCATTTCCGTATGGTAGCAATGAATAATTTAGAAGCAAAACTTACTACAAGGCTATAGTGATCCAGACTGTGTACTTACACTAGCACAAGGGACAAAACTCAAGAGTATAGAAATAAACCCTCATGTTTATGTTTGGATGATTTTTAACGAGGTGCCCAAAAATTCAGTGGGGGAGAATATAACCTTTCCAATAAATGGTGCCAGAACAACTGAACATTCACTTGCAAAACAAGTCCAATTCCTATATACCACAGAAAAAAGTTAATTCGAGCTGAGCATGGTGGTGCATGTCTGTAATCCCAGTATTCTGAGAATCGAACAGAAGGATCACAAGTTTAAGCCTACACTGAACAACTTAGTGAGAGACCATCACAAAAATTAAAAAGGGTTGGGGATGTAGCATAGCATGAAGGCTCAATCCTCAGCACAGCAAAAAAAAAACCAACCAACCAACCAATCAAAAACCCAGAATGAATAAGAAACCTAAATGTAAAAGCTAAAAAGTACAAAAATACTAGCAACGTAAGAAAAAATTAAAAAACTAAACTTTATCAAAATTAAAAACCTTTGTGCTTCAAAAGACACTATCAAAAAGTAGAAGTACAATCCACAGAAATGGAAGGATTTGTAAAGCATATACTGACAAAAGACTTGAATAAAGAGTAAAGAACTCTCACAACTCCACAATATCAAGAAAAATAAATCTATGGAAACACAGGCAAAGGATTCAAATACACATTTCTCCAAGAAACAAAAGGCCAAGAAGCACATAAAGATTGTGCAACATCATTAGTCATCAGGGAAATGCAAAAGAAAAAGCACAATGAGATACCATTTCAAATCAACAAAGTATAGTAAAAAAGAATTATAATAACTGTTAATAAGGATGTAAAGAAACTGGCACACACACATGTGCTGCTGGGAAAAAGTATACCCACTGTGGAAAAGTTGGGCAATTCCTCAGAAAGTTAAACACAAAATTACTATATGACCCAGTAATTCTACTCCTAAGTATGTATCCAAGAAAACCAAAAACTCATGTTTACACAAGATATTGGACATAAATGTTCACAGGAGCATTATTGCTAAATCAGTCAAAAAAGCAGAAACAATCCAAATGTCCACCAACAGATGAATGAATACAATGTGTCACATATATCCAGACAATACGATATCATTCAGCAATAAAAATGAATAGGTACAAGCTACAAAATAGATGAACATGAAAACCTGTTACGGTGCAAAAAGCTACAAATTGTATGATTACATTTGTATGAAATATCCAGAACAGATAAATTTGGAGACAAAGCCGGGGATCTAGCTCAGCGGCCTAAGTGCCTGCCTGGCAAGCACAAGGTCGTGAGTTCAATCCCCGGTGCTGAGAAAAAAAAAAATAAAAAAAAAATTTGGAGGCAAAGTACATTAGTGGTAGATTAGGGGTGGAGAACAGAGTAGGATTGACTAGTAAGGCCTATGGGGAGACAACAATAATCTGGTTGGAGATAATGGTCATGGTTGGAAAACCTTGAGAATGTATCAAAACTTGCTAAACTACATGCTTTGACCACTTAAACTCAGGCAGCACATTTATTTAGACACTGACTATCCCAAGCGTTGCTAGGGCAGTTATCACTTTGAGCAGCTGATTTTTGTACTGAATAAATTTGATAAAATTTTTATATTTCTTGTATTATTTTATACAAATTAATGAAAAATACGCATTTTTTTTGTAATCCTGTTTTTAAATAGAGTGGTATTAAATACTGAGTTTTACTGTATAAATTATTATATGGCAACTGTTACTTGTCTCAGTAAAGGCTTTACTAAGAAAAATAGTTGCTAATGAAATTGATATAAACTACCAATTTCTCAAACACTGGAAGCCATTCTAACACTGGAATGTACATCCCTTCAGTGAAGGTGCTGTGAGACTTTTC
Source organism: Cuniculus paca (assembly GCA_004365215.1). NCBI lineage: Eukaryota > Metazoa > Chordata > Mammalia > Rodentia > Cuniculidae > Cuniculus > Cuniculus paca. The sequence continues at coordinate 20,320 of RJWT010003751.1, read as the reverse complement.
CCCCCATGTAATACGGCCTTTTACTATATTTTCATAGCAGGTTTTCAGTTATATTTTTGCAACATACACCTGTTCTTTGTTCTTTTTTACTGCTGAATGATGTCTCATTATCTGGATCTATGTACCTAACACTTTATCTACTTATCTATTAAATGCACATTTGGGTTGTTTCCACTTTTTTGGGGGGAAATATTTGTTTTTCTTTTTTATTTATTTTATTTCATTTTTGGGTACGGGGGATCGAACTCACAACCTCACACTTACCAGGCAAGCGCTTGAGCTGCTGAGCTAAATCCCTGAGCTGAAAAAGCTAGATTTCAAAAGGAAAAAACATTTGGTACTAGCTTACGATGAATACTCACCTTATCTAAACCTATAAAGGTTGCAACTCCAATATTTTGTCTTTTAAGGAAGTTCACACATTCTTGGGCTGTATCAATAGAATCAACAACAATGTAGTCTAAGGCATGGCAGCAGGATGAAATTGCCACATCATATTTTTCATCAATGGCTCCGAGGTCCCCCTAATGAGGAGAGGTTAAAAATTAATATAATTGTAAAGGAATTAGGATTAAGTGGTATAAGGTAATTTCATTAGTATTCACGCAGACTTAAAGTTACTTTAATTGAAAAACTGTATGTATACATAATTTAGAAGTATGAAATGATACACAATGAAAAATCTTAGGTGATCCTATCACTTCAACCTTCCCCTACTACAGAAATAATTACTACATGTAGTTTTTAATGTCATTTTATTTTTCATTCTTTTTTTTTTCTTTGAGACAGGGTCCTGCTACATAGTTTAGGTTGGCCTTGAACTGATGGTGATCCTCTTGCCTCAGCCTCCTGAGCGTGGAATTACAGGCATGCACCACCTTGCCCAGATAATGTACATTTTAAAAAACATTTAACAATAATTGGCTTGAATTTTAATGAGCACAGAGTGTAAGAACATATATTTATGGAGATAAAATCTAAACTAAAAGCAAAATAACTCAAAAAATTTGTATTTGTGTGCCTGCCTGCCTATCTAGCTATCATCTATTTATCAGTGCTAAGGATCAAACCCAACACTTGCTGGGCTAGTGCCCTTAGCCCTGAGCTGAATCTGCAGCCCCAAGAATTCCCATTACTAAAAGCCATGTAAGATAATGTAAATACTGATGAAACACATCTGTCTCATTATTAATCTATTATTTAGCTACCTAGCAGCATTCACTGACTGGTTTTGGTTTTCCTTGGTAGCAAATGAATAGAATCAAACTGTGCATCAGCAAGAAAATATGATGGAAGTCACTTAATACTAGATATAGAAAAAACTGTGGTAGCTGATTTTTGTTTGCCCTTTGTTACCACTATCCATGTTTCCTTCTGTGGAAGGCTACTTGGAAACTGCCTCAGTTAGCTGCTTTGGCTCTCTAGCATTAGCCAATATAAGTTTATCTACTGAGACTGCAGGGTGGGAGATGAATAGGACTGAGTTATTTTCTTGTTTCCTTTTGATCATAGTTCCATTACTACTTGAGGCTCAGGAGTGAAAATTTTCATTATCCCTGCTAATTTCCATATGGCCCTAACTGACACCTTAAGTATGTTAAATAAACTCAGAATATATCAAATTCTTTTTTTTTTAAAAAGATAAGGTTGTCAGCTTATCACTACTAGTTATTGTGATTACTAAATAAATAAAAAATAAAACTAAATAAAGCAAAAAACTGTAAGAGCAAAAATGTTTAAAAAATGAGTGTCTCATGGTGGGCACAGCGGCGCATTCCCATAACCCCAGGCTTGGGAAGCTGATGCAGGAGGATCACTGTGAGTCTGACGCCAGCCTGCACTACATAGTCAGACCCCATCCCAAAAAACAGTAATAACAACAAAAAAACCCTAGCATGTTCCTTAATCAAAAATAGAAGTAATTTTACATACGGTGACATTCAATAGATACAAGGTAAGAATATAATCTGCAATGTCTGTCTTCAGAAAAATGTAGTTGTTCTCAACTTTACATTACCAATCTTCCATATATTCCTGGAATCCTGCCAGACTTTTTTTCTTGAATTATTGCATCAAGTACTTTTCCTCTACTTCGATTCATTGCTAAGGAACTCTTTGCTTCTTCAACTTTTTGGAAAAGATCATGAACCAAACATTTGAAGTTTATTTCTTCTTGTGTAAGTTTCTGAAGTTCTTTTTCCTTCTATAGTAAAAAACAAAGAAAATGAAACCCCAAAACATTAGATCTTCAATATATCCAATCATAGCACAGAATCAATTGTAATGTTTCAATAATAATCAAGAAGGAAAAGGCCAAAAGTAAACATGAACCAGAATTGGACTTCCATTCTGTAACTGCCGGCTTGGCTTTGAAAAATATGCATGGGATTTCTGTTTTAAATTATTTGGGTCAATAGAAGGGAATGCAAAAGCAATACGGTTCCAGGAACAGTTCATCCTAATAGAGAATGAAGAGATACAGCTAAGGAAATCCTACTTTGGCACCACAGTTATGCATAAGTATGTCCTAATCCTTAAGTTCTGCTCTAACCAACAGCAGATCTAGGATCAGGAAACCAGATATGAGTGACTGGGTGGGATCGTGGTTATGCCATACTTTGCTTTGTGATTACATAAAAATGAAAAACAAAACAAAAAGACAAGAAAGATGATTGGATAGTCTTACAGCCATGCAAAAATGTCAAGGTGCCAACCCGAGATGAACCAAATCAAAATTCCATTTTTCAATCTCCAGTTTAGCAGCAGTTACATTTTCTAACTGGTGCTCTCCACCATTTCCTGGTTTTAATGTTTCTGTTACTTGTTACATAGGCATAAAGTAAAAGCTCAAGTTATAGATATAACTTATTGAAAAATAAATCCAGTCAGTAGAAAGATGGAGGTAGCCAGTAGACGTAATTTATATTTACATTCCACATGGTCATGAAATCCCGGTAAGACGACAGTATGCATTTATTACAATGAAAAATACTTATTTTCAATAGTGTGGCTAAACAAACAGCATTTTCTTTTTCTTTTTGAGTCAAAATCTTGCCATGTTGCCTAGGCTGGCCTCAACCTGGGATCAAAGGATCTTTCTTACTCAGCCTGCCAAGAAGCTGGGACTACAGGCAGCTATCAAACAAACCAGGTTTTCTGTTGTACCTTGCCCATAGAAGCTTTGGGAATGAAAGTTTATGAAATTTCTTAGACATCTAATTAACTGCAATTTGTGAGAGGGACACTGATGAGCTAGGTAAGCTAGATTGTTAATCTTTAATTCACAACATTTTGGAGTCCCAATAGAAAGGAAACTATATCTACAAATTAAACAAAAATGAAAGCTTGCATATTCATATTTCTTATGTTTACATAAATTGCCTATACTTACAGGTTTGGAAAAAGTTTTCTTTGCTTAAATTATTTCTATGGGAATGCAATAGTGGGTAACTTGTTTGAAGCTGCTGAGGATGAGAGTTTCTTTTGCAATAATAGGGACAAATTGAAGGCCCTTGACATGCTAGGTAAGATGCTGAAATGATGACTCCATTCTTTTTCAGATTATACTAAATGAGAAAAAGTAACTATATGCCAAACACTTTAGATGTTAACATTAAAAACAAAAATAAAACTAGGGTTGACACCTGAGCATAGTGGTTAACACCTGCAATTCCAGCATTCGGGAGCCTGAGGCAGGAGGACTGTCCTGAGTTCCAGGCGAGCCTTGGCTACATAATGAATTCAAGACAAGCTGAAACTACATTGTGAGACCCGCATCTCAACAAAACAAAACAAAACAAAACAAAACAAAACAAAACAGAACAGTTGAAAAACAAATGTTTAGAGATAGTACAAAGATTTACCTCCTTTAATTCTTGTTCAGTTTGAGGGAGTTTTGCCTCTATATCTCCAATTGCAGCTTTCCTTTCTTTGAGAGTCTCAGAAGCTGCAATTAGAGCTTCTTTTGCCTTACTTAATTGAGATACTGCAGTATTATATCGACTGAGATAGATATCAAGTTCTGACTGGGCCACCTCCATCTTTGAACGTGCTTCATTCACAGATTTGTTGAAACCCATAAGTTCTTTCTCTCGACTCTGTTAAAATATGAATCCATTAAATCTGAAATACATTTACAAACCTAAATTGAAATAGAAATCATACATTTTAAGTCAATATATTCTATAAGCATAGTACATGAACTTATGTTCTCACAAGTGGGACTGCTAGTAGCACATACCTAGCTGTCCACGTACAAGGTACGGAGTCTTGATGTTCTAAGAGCTTCACAAGGCAGAGGTCAGTATACTCATTTTAAAGATTAGAACCAAAAAGGGAATAATTCAAAGAAAAAAAAAATCTTGGTCTAAAGTTTACATTATACGTTATTTTCTTACTGCCAGGTATAAGAATTACCTAGAAAGTCGCTCAAGTGTATTTAAACTGAAAATGTTTACATTATGCAAAAGAATAAAGAATGAAGACAGTCGAGTCCCAGTTCTGTATTTAACACAGTGCAAGAAACATTGAGACCAGTATACATTAAATGTGCAAAATCCACTCGAGTATCTTACCATGAAAGTGACTGCATTATCCATTGCCCCTTATCACCTACGTAGCCTACTTGTAGTTTTGTAATGACAACAGAACGTGTCTTTATTTCAAAGCATATTAGTATGTTTATATTCCAAAGTACAATCTATTAAGTCTGTGACCTTTTATGCAGTCAATTCAATTACCAGATCTATTAAAATACATTTAACATGTTCAATGTTGTCAAAAGGCTATGTTGAATATAAACAAAGATGGCTAATGCTGTTTATACTTTTGTCGGGATCATACATATCAATGTTAGAACCATCCTCATGCTCCCATTTTATTAATGAAGAGGTAAAATAACAGCTGAGATTTATAAATTTCTTATTTTCTAGGAACTTTAGGTAATATATATTTTTTATTTACTCAGAGGATGTAATATTTTTCACTTCATTTTGAGGAAGATGAATTGGAGATCTAAAATCTTACCTAAGAGCAGAGAGTGAGTGACTTACCTAGGATTTGAATCATGAATGGATGCAAGAGTCACAGCTTTTAACTGTTATCATATTAAAGGAAAAAGGCAAATGTTGATAACTTATGCTTAGCATGTTTCTAGATTTTTAAGTGGCCAACAAATCACCAAGAAAATAATTTAGGGTATCTAGAAGAAAGTGTGAAGATTCTACAGGTTTAGAGTAGCCAAAGTACTTGACTTATTTTCTACTATTACAAATTCTTAATCAGTTTACTTTTTCTTTAAATGGGAAAGCAAAAAATAGGAGCATCTAGGTTGAATAGTTTTAGGGATGTTCAACTTATTTAAATGCTAAACTTATTTTAGAAGTTTACTTTTGTATCACTGCAAAAACAATCTTCAAGTTTTAAAAAAGCCACCAAAATCAACACTGATAAAAAAAAAATCTTACTTCTTTTTCCTTCTGAAGCCCTTGTGTTTCCTGTTTAAGACTATCCATAACTTCCTTTAGTTTTTTCTCTTCTTTCTCTTTTTCCTTTTCAAGGGAATTTTTTCTAGTTGTTGTTTCAGTTATGATGTTCTCACTCTTGGCAGGTATACTTTTAAATTCTTCAACCTGAGATTATAAAAACAAATTAAAGTTATAGAAGCATATACCTTTAGGCTACCAAATAATATCAATATTTGATCTAAAAACTACTTCTCAGGGGAGGAGTATGGATCAGTGACAATGTGCTTAGTGTGTGTAAAACCCAAAATTAAAATCCCCAGTATTGAAAAGAAAAAAACGAAAAGAAAAGAAATTCTTAGGATCACTGGGTCTTTGAAACTAAATTCGAATTGGCTAGCTCTTACAGGTATTTTTTCAATCACTTCTGTACTCTCCCTCAATCACTTTTATGAACTCATTCATTTATGAAAAACGACTCTTCCTGGTAGAGCTTTAAGTCTACCTTTCAAACCTCTTGATTTCAGGGTATAATTATCCTTCTTTTGTCAGAAACATGTTCTGATCACATGGAACTGTAAAAACTATTCTTCATGGTATATATATATATATATATATATATATCATAATAATACTGCAAATTACCTTTATCCCACCCCTGCACCCTCATCCCAAGATCTGTAACAACTTTACCATTCCAGTCATTATGTTGAACTTGTATTTTATATTATTAATAGTCACTCACAGCCACATTTTATGCCTAGAAGCTAATGCCTCTGTAACATTTTACACTTGGTTTAGTCTGTCCAGTCTGAGGTTACTCCCAAATTCTTTTTTTTTTTTTTACTGACTGCTTAGTACCAGAGAAGTTCAGTATTTCCCCAAACTGATGGTCATCAAATACCGATTGCTTTTTTTTTTTTTGAGTCTCACTATGCAGTTCAAGCTGGCCTTGAACTCACTTTATAGTCCAGCTGCTGTTGAACTCACTGTGACCCTCTTGCCTCAGTCTCCCAAGTGCTGGGATTACAGGTGTGTGCCACCACATCCGGCTTTTAAACACTGATTTATATAACCTGTTGGCTACACTGGACACAAAATATAATACATTTGGAGAATGCTTATAATGTACAGAAGTACCTAAATGGCAGTTACTGTGTTATTATACAGAACAAAGGTTTTTTCAGAGGTTGGATTTACTTGTTGTATCTATTAATATCTGATCCATAATTATTTGAAGAGACTCCCAAATTACCTAGTCATTAGAATCTTATGGCAGTAGGCTGTTGCATATTCTGGCCCCAGTTCATTTTTTAAGAACAGCTAATTAATACTGTGCTGTAAATTATGAGTTTTCCCATCTTTCTTGGGGAGGAAGAGACTCCTACTTTGATCCTGTTAGTTTGATTTTTATATGGGGCAGATTTTTAAAGTCTGTAATACCTATTCAAAAATATCTTTTTAAACTATTAGTTTGGGGAAAAATGAAACTCATCACAAGCACCAAAAGAGAACTGCTTGTTTTCCCAAAAACACACTGTAATATATACTCTAAAACTCACTGTATACAAGGTTGCCACTCAGGGGACAAATATCATATTCTGAGATAAGACATTGAAGAATCAGAATTTTAACTCATACTTTTTTGTTTGTTTGTTGAGATAGGGTCTTGCTATGTAGTTCGGGCTGGTCTTGAACTTGTGACAATCCTCCTGCCTCAGACTCACAAGTGCTGGCATGACAGGCATGCGCCACACCTGGTCCTAACTCATACTCTTAAGGCAACAAAGAGAAGTACATTTGTAAAAAATAGTAATAATTGGATCTGATGTTCAGATATGAAGTTTTCAGGATTTTTTAATAGCACATTACCTTTTCTTTTTCTTTTTGAAGTTGTTTCTCCAGTTTTTTGCCTTTACTAGTAGCATGTTTTAATTTTTCCCTAACTTGAACATCTTCCAAATCCAGTTGTGTAAATTTTTCTTTATTCTCTTCAATAAATTTTGTAATTTTATTGAGTTTCCTAGCAAAGCAAGTAAAGTACTAGTTATTATTTTGGATAGTAAATTAATTATTTTATAACCATGTATACACTTTTTAAAATTGTTTTGGTCTTTTTGAGACAGGGTCTTAGTATGCAGTTCAGTTAGCCTTGAGCTCACTTTGTAGCCCAGATTGCTTGAACTTGCAATGATCCTCAGCCTCCCGAGTGTTGGGATGACAGGTGTGTGCCACCATGCCCGGCTTCATGTATATACTCTTTAAGGGACACTTCTTCTGTAAATATGTCGAAGCTCTCATTAAGATAGGATTCTAAAATTACACCTTTTCCAAGTTGATTTCCCAAAAAGTCAAAAGTTGTTAAAATTTCTCACTGCAAAGTTTTTTTTTTTTCTAAAATGAAAGGAAATACATTTTTCAGTGACTATGACATCTAGGTATACAAAATTTTACCATAAAAGTTAAAAAGATTAATCTATTAGGTCAAATGCTTTGGTTTCGTAAATGCGTTCTGCCACCAGGGGGCAGCACCCTCACTATTTAATAATAATGTTAGGTACCAGCTGCTAACGAGTTGGATTCAGGGCAGTAATTTTTTTAAACACCAAAAGGAGACCATCTTACATATTGCAAATGTATTACCATTTGTCTGAAGTTTACATATAGACACACGCATAATAAAAAGTCTAAATACATGCAGTACTTTTCAAAATAATATTACTTCTCTATATCTTGTACAGCTTTATTCTTTGCTTTCATTTCGTTTGACAGTATATTGTTCCTCTCATTAATTTCTTTGGTATCTTCATGAATCTTTTCTTTTTGCATCTCCATTTCAGCAATTCGTTTCTGCAAATCATAACTAGAGAGACAGAAAAAAATAGATATCCTAAAATGATGTTTCTAAAGCTTTACTAAAATTAGTAAAATCGGCTGTTTCTAAAGTATTTGTGACTGTAGTCAACTTACAATCACCTAGGGCTATGACTTACCTCTGCCCCCTCCCCCCCCCAGTTTAAAGCTAGAATTTAGGAATAAAATAAATTGTAAATAAAATTAGTCCTCCTGTCATGTGAATTTAAAAAATGTACAGTGGTAACCTCTATCCTTAGTAACCTGCTGCTGACTGCTGTCTGAAAATATTCAATGGTAAATTCCAGAAATAAAGAATTTGAAATCACACACTATTCAGTTCCATAATCTTCCTCTTTGTTCAGTATTCCCACACTGTATACGCTCACCATTATCAGTCACTCAGTGATGCAAAGGCAGCACCAGGGCATAAAACTCTGCACTATGACACTGCTATAAGGCATATGAGGGTTTGGTACCATCTGGGGGTATTGGAATATTATCTAATCCTTTATCTGAGGGGACTACTGTGTATGTAAAAGTATTAATAATACTTGTGAAACCTCTCATTTTAAAGCAAGATCTTAAAATGCCAATATTCATAAACTGTAAATAAGCCTAATTCAATGAATTTATCACTTAAACTTCAGAAATTTTTTTCACATGTCTTCACACTACTATAAAAAAGGGCTTTGATTAGATAGAAATATATAAAAACTGACAAATTAAGGTACTTACATATAATACTGACAAACATGATTTTTTTTCTTAAATATTTCATTTTCCAAGGTAAGAAATTCAATGGCTATGTTTTTCTCTCCTTCTAAGGCATCCTTTTCCTTTTCCACCATTTTAACTCTGTTTAACTACAAAATTAAAAATTTAAAGATCAAATATACACTCCAGTAATACAATCTCAATCTAAACTTGCCAACATTAAAAATTGTATTAACAAAGCACATGTTCATCTTAAATGCTGACGATATAAAGAAATTTTAATCTAAAATAGTAAAGATTCAATTAAAAACTATTACATGACTATTTGACTCAGTAAAATTTTTAAATTCATAAATGAAACATTCTGATTCATAAAACTATAATATAGATTCACCTTTTCTCCTCTGTGTTCATTTAGTATTTCAACTCTTCGACACAGGACTTTAATAGGTTCATTTAGTCGTCCACAACCAATTATATCTTCTAAATATTCAAGCATACCCTCGTCATGTTCAGTTTGGCCTTTAGGTTTCATCATAGCTATTTGTTCAACTTCACCCTTAAAAAAAGTCATATTTCATACTCATTGTGTATGTTTAAAACAATTTTAAGTGAGAACTGGGGGCAAACTCAACAGTAATGAACAAGTAAATAATTTTCATCAAATAACTTAAAAAGATTTTAAATAAAGGGTAAGAAATATGTACTGTACTTATATTATTCCTTTACAGGATTCTTTTAGAATCCTAACATGTACCCACATATATATACAAAGCCAAAAAAATTCTCCATCTAGAATGTTCTTTTAACAGAATTTTTCTATTAAGCAAAATTTAACAAAATATTGATGTAATCAGCAATTTGAGCATCATAGTGATTTTACCAACCATTAATTGACAGAACTCCTGTTCAAAAGCATTTCATGACTAAAGTGTGCAAGGAAACTTGTCCCAGAATGGTTACTATAGTTTCTATATATAGTTACATATATAGTTATGTAACACCTCAACAAGTGAAGGGCTTCATAAGAATGCTTAAAACTTCAGTGTTCTAATTTTCTAAAAACAAAAGCCTTAAATGGAAAAGGCTATTTCTCACAGCAATAAAAGAAATCCAACTGATCATATTGACAGGAAAAAACAAATGGCCTTGGAACATGTACTATAGGAAACTTTTGCTCACAATCCTCAACCTAACAACTCTGAATTCCAATTAAAATCTTAGATTAATATTTGTATTTATGTAGTTCATATACCAAGACTAAAAAGAAAATCTATAATCAGTCAAGGTTCACTGCCAGGGAGCCATTTAATTTGATGGCGAAGAAAATTTTGTCTGAACATGCCCAGACAAAATGCTTTTACTTTACTTCATAGAAGCAGCCTGCTTATATTCTACTGTAACTATTACTACAACAACAACAAAAAGACACAGGCAGGCAAGTACGAAAAAATACATCTCTGACTTTCAGCAAAATTGCTAAGAAAGGCAAAAAACACAATGACTCATTAAAATAGCTTAGCAATCCGCATTTTTTAGTGTCTGATTCAACCTTCAAAATTTGAGATAACACTTGTTACTGATAAAAGGTGTAATATTTAAATAAACATCAACATAATTTATGTCTTCTACTTATGTAAAATAATTAAAGGTAACACAAAACAGCGCATTTTGAAATCTTCTCAATGGCAGGCATAATTTTTAATAGGTTTATAGGTCAACACTTTTCAGTACTGACACTCCATTAGCACCATGATCATTAACTATTAAAGTGAAGTTTATATCCAAAAGGCCTGTTATTTATTTTTTTCTAAGATTCAGTACCTTATGTATGGATCAGTCCATAAACTAAATGGAGATATTTATGTGCACTGTTTTATTCTGCTTTGTCAGTTCTCCTCAAATGTTTGCAGCAATAATTTAAGTTTTAGACAGAATTTAAGCCTGGAAGAACACCCAAAACTTTGGGTTACAAAAGATGAATTTAGTCATTGAAGAAACCAAAAGTTTTTACTTAGGTAAGGTTTATCAATGGTGGCACTATTGTTATTTGGGATGGCTATTTTTTGTTGTGGGAGTTGTACTGGGCACTTTAAAAATGCTTAAGAGCATCTCTGACCTATATTTATTACATGCTACTAGTATTTCCCTCTATCAGCTGCAACAACACAAAATGTCTCCAGCTGTTCTGGGAGAGGGTTAGAGAACTATTCCTAATTGAGAACCACTCATCTAGAAGCTGCAGTTTAAAACTTGATTTATCCAAATGGTATCTGACAACCAATTATTTAAATACAGTACCTATCAAGTTGAATATCTGAAAACCTATTTTGAATGTCTGAATACCTATTTTAAGATAAATGAAAAACCATGCCAAAAGAATTTACATCAAATGGCCATAAGGTATTACTTAAGTCTACATTTTTTTGATAACCAAAAGCTGGGATCCACTGTATAGTTTACACAGATTAAAAACATTCCTAATAGTATCACATGTTTCCTGGCCAAATTACTTCTTGAAGAAATGGTGTAGAGCTATTAGGAAACAGTCTAGCTTTGGCTAAAGCAGAGTAGCTGCTTACTTTGGTTATTTGTCCCTTTCTTCCCAAATAAGATGAAGGACATACAGCTCATTTCCTCTCACTACAGTAAATGTCCAATTTAAAAAATGTTAAACGGCAAATTCACTTATGAATCAAAATAGTTTTAACTGAAGTCCCACATAACATTTAGTTTTAGATATTATACTGACTGTACTGCATTCCTTTTAAAACCAGTTACTGTATTCAGCTTAGCAATACTGAATCAACAGAGTGTGAACATTTAGCCCATACTTACTTGACTTCTGACTATTAGCACTTCTATGGTTTTCCAATGAAAATCAAGAACTTTTCTTGTGGCTACCTTTTGCATCCTTTCCCCTCATTTTGTGCTATTTACTACATAATCTGTGGGTTGAATAATCTATGATTAGAGGACGACTTGTTTCTCAGAAAATTTGCCAATCCCATGAGAGTCTTAAAGAGTTTTCATTTAGGGGAATAATGCAGTATACTTCAGAAATAATTTAAAAGCACCAATCTGAATTTATCAGTTACCCTTTCATGTCAAGGCTCCAAATCACACTCAGTGGTGGCACAAAAACACACAAAAGTGTTTCAGTTTGTTAAAATGCTGCTATCTGAAACTGGAAAAATTTTATAGTATCTCATATTATCTCTACTTTCTGAAGCTTCAAGCATAGCAAGCAAGATTTTAAATGCGTTTTCTCAATTATGAATTATATTAAGATGCTTGGCTATGGTTGTAACTCAGTGGCAAAGCGACTGGCAAGCAGACCCTGGGTTTGATCACCAGCATCACACACTCACAGAGTAAATATACTAACAAGGCCTTCAATGCTAATTTATTGAAGGCTTTGTTGGGTGGCACACAAGGATACTATGATTTAGTTATAACAGTGATGGTGAAACTTTCAAGAGACACATCTGCCGCAGCACACATGCCATCGGTTTCCCACCACTGATACCACTCTTTGACACTCAAATTTAAGAAAAATGAAGAGGTAGGATGCCTTTTATCTTTATTAAAATATAACCAAAATTTTAGCAAGCATATAGAAAACTCAAATACTATGTAGCTACAAAACTTTAAAAAAAAGTAAGAGCCTTGAATGATTAAACATGGGTTTCTGTGTTAAAATTAAATAGCCCAGAATATTGGGTTTTGTACCACTCCCTGCCCCCACCAGTGTTAGGGAGCAAGCCCAGGGCCTTACATGTGCCAGGCATGTGCTAACTGCAACCCTTTGAGCTTTGAATTTTTATTTTGCCTTAATCTTTATTTTTCACATTTTCACTGTACTGTAAAGTATTAATTGCTCTTTATCTTCTAGTATATTTTATTCTAATTCGGTGTTTCGTAGCTACTACAGGCCAAGAAACACAATCACTAAGGTTAGTATCTGTTTAAGAAGTGCACAAGTACAAAGGATAATGCTTTGTGGTTGGGCTTCATATATGGATGCTTAGGGGCAGCATCCTAAATTCTTTTTTTTTTCAAGGTTAAGGTGCTGAATCAGATACCTTTGGAAAACTGGGGCATGAATTAATAAGGCTGAAAGATTTCTTTTGATAGTACAGTAACAGAGTTATTTCTACTGTCTAAAAGATTAGAACTCGAGTTTATATGCCATGTCAACCTTAAGAGAAGTATACTGAAAAGAAGGGTGACAGGTAACTCAGATCTAGGTTTAGTCTCCAAAATTTAAAACAATAAACTTAGATCTTGTAATACAAAAACAAAAAGTTGAAAATTTTGACAAAATTAAAGTTGTGCTAAGAGTTGTGGCTTTGGGGGTACTAGGGAGTAACACGAGAAGTGCTGAGCTGTATCTCTTGCTCTTTTTTGAGACAGGTCTCAACTAAGTTGCCCAGGCTGACCTCAAATTTCTGATATTCTTGTCTGAGCCTTCTGAGTTGGTGCTGGGATTACAGGCAAGTGCAACCACATCATGTCATAATCTAATACTTTTTGAGGGCATGCATAAGGGTAGCAGACAACTTTTAACCATCTTTGTGTTACTTATAGGATGTTTGTACAGTGCCTCATTAGAAACTCATAAGAATCACTAAAGAAATTTTAAATGAATCAAAATATGAAAACTGATTTAAAAAACCTAAGATAGTATATGAACACTATAATTTTTTTAACCCTTATAAAGGGCTTCTAAAATTTAATGCTTTTTACTTTTAAAAATAAAATTTAACTTTCACTAAATTTAGATTACTTGGGATATATTAATCACTACCACTGTCCAAATAGCCTATATATTTTATTTAAAGTAATCATTTATGTTTTGGTTAGTAATATTATGTTGTCTCCAATTTCACAGCCTCCAAAGTCATGAATAGTTTTAAAGAAAAAAGTTAATAGAAGGCAATAAAAACCACAATCTTACTTACCTTTGAATGCTTTATATCTCTAATGTAAGAATCTAAAATTTTGATAAAGAGCTAAAAACAAAAACAAAACAAAACAAAACAAAACACCCCATAGAAACCACTCCCATTCTTCCTCAAACTTAATAGTGTACCATTACCCAGTCCAATCCTAGTTTTTTCTTCTAACAGCTGAGTTCCTAAGGTTCTTATCTACAAGTTTAATGTCAAATTGAATCTGTTAATCTGAAAGTGTTAGTGTGTATTATTCTGGAAGAATATTTCAAAATAACTTAATTGTTAAGAGCACAGAAAAAGGTTCATATTATCATGAGGACAAATGGCTTAACTATCCTAGGTTTTTCAGAAGCACACATTTAATATAAATGTGAACTTTATAAATTATTTACTTCTTTGGGAAATTCTCACATTATTAGCCTCCTTTATTAACTGAATTTATGAAGAAGCTAAATGAAGGAAAATAAATTACCTTTAAAAAGAGCTAAAATATAGTCTGTTTTGCTAAGCCTTTGCACAGGCTTGCTAAACTTTGATTATTCCAGGATGATAGTAAAGGAACGGCAAAGAACAAGCAGAAGATATCAGGAGGCTGAAGCAGGAAGATAGCTGTGAGTTTGAGGCCAGCCTGACCTACAAAGTAAGCTGAAGGCCAGCCTGAACTGCATAGCAAAACCCTATCTTGAAACAAAAAACAAAAACAAAAAAAAGAACAAAAGATAAACACAACTATAATTTCTTGTGAAACACTATCATTAGTAAATTGAACATTATAAAGGATATTTATCCATAATGAAATTAAATTCTAAAACATGATAGTCCATAAAACAGTTCAATTTGATTGACAAACCCCATGAAGCTGTAATTTCACATTTACATAAATTCAAATCTTGTTCAGAAATATCTCTTCAACTGATTTCCTAACATTCATTTTTAAGCAAGTTTGGGTCATTTTACCCTATATAACAAATGCATAGGGTTTGGGTAATAACAATACTCAGTAAAGTTTTTCCAGAATGTTATTGATTTGCCTTGAATATTATACATTGTATGTCTAAAAGTTACATTTTTAAAATGTAGCTGAATAATAGACTAAATTGGAAATATCTGCTAACATTTCCTAAGTTTGTTAATGAGAAACAGTCATCCCAAGAAAACATTTAGTAGCAATTCAAAATTGTTAACTTATTTTAAAATCATTAAGTAGCACAAGACACTAGTAGCAATTTCTTCTTAAGGAAACAGTTTTACTTTTCTTACTATGCTCTTAGGTGACTGTGGACAGGCAACAGGAATAAGCATCAGTCCTCAAATCCAATAGTAATTTCAAAACATCTGAAAATGCTATAGTTTTACAGTAAAAAAATTTTTTTTGAAAATGAAGACAGGGAAGAAAAGAGGATTTTCCTTACCACGCAATAATGGTAAAACACACCTTTACTTAAAAAAAAAAAAAGTCTGTAATCAAAATCAGCTTAATATTGGGGACTTAAAATTTTTGTTCTTTAAGAGTTGTGACACACTGGGTTATTTTCTGATCTACCAACAGAAGTGGCTCAAGAAAATAAGTCATTCTAAACAAAACAAAAACTAACTTAAAGAATAAACTTTCAGTTAACTACTACTTTCAGTGTTAAAAGATTAAATAAAATTAGGTGTTCAGGGAAACTTGTCAAACATCAAGTACACAGATTTCATTTTCTTTTTTTGCCATTATTAAGAGAAAACAAAAAGGACAGGCTATTAAAAGATAATCTCATTTAAAATTTTATCTTAAAGGGAAATACAAACAGAAATGATAAATAGTTGCTATATTCCTGTCACACTAAAGCAGCACAATAATATTGGTGTTTAATATTTATTTCACTACGCCAATATTTACGTGCTGCTAGAGTGGAACAAGTATGTCAATCCATCTAAATGAACAGATACTGATGAAAGTATAGGTTTGAATGAATTTCCTTAAATTTCTAGAGCAGCATATAATGATTCGCATCTTGACTAAAGTATGTAAATCATGATGTGCTGCTAGAGTACTTTAAGGCCTCAAAAATACAGGATCCATCCAACAGGGAAAACCCCCAATCTATCATTATTGGGAAAAACAAACAAAAAACAAAAATAAGAGCTTTAGAGTCTGCAATTTTGTAATAAATTTACCTGCAATATTAAAAATCTATTATGGTCCAAGTCAATTCCATGGCTTCGAAGAAGGTTCCCAACATCCTTAAACGTCGTTTTCCTCCCACTTATATGATAGACAGAAGTATTATCTCTGTAGGCCGTTCTGGATACATAGAAGTTACTGTTAGGAATAACTTCATAATCATCCCCTTCCTGTTTTGAGGAAAAATAAAACAAGAAAACAACTGTTGGTATTAAGTCATGTTCTGCTTCAAATTTCACTCACTTCATACTGCAACTAAGTCTATGAATTAAATACTTAAATTGAACATGCACACAAACTGTCAGTAGTCCTCAAAAATAACCTTGCTTAGCAAATAAGAGATAGTTTTTCAAGTTGTTTGCTTCCTTTCTCAAAGATCTCCAAAACCAAAAAGCCAAACCAAGCAAACAAAAACTCCAGTTCCAAACATATTGGGACTGATAAGAACCAAGGAATCCCACCATAACCAAAATAAATCCATTCAAATTAATAAGCATGTTGACAGACCAATTATCTGTCCACCTAAAAAATCTACAAGACAAGATGATACAAGGAAAAAACAAGACAGTGATGTTGATATGATATTTTTGGTGGTGCTGGAGGACATGTCATTAATTGAAGTAAAAAGAATTGTAAAGAATTTACAACCACATTCTTTGATTTTTAAAAGAAATCATATGCAAATCTACTGTAACATTAAAACTTACTTAAATAGCTCAGTGATACTGAGGCTATGGCTTTTCAACTGTACCTGAATCAAATAAAAACAGGCAGTGGAATAAAACTCTCATTTACTGGCATCTACTTTTAAATCCGAATTGTAGAATAAAATGCATTAACAAGCAAAATCAAAATATACGGTTTGGTGTAATCAGTGCTCTTTATATTAAAAAAGAAAGGAACGAAAAAACCCAGAAGCTAAGTCACCTGCAGTTAAGATTTTTTTTAAAGGTTCTATTCAGTCATTTTTCAACCATTTCTTAAGTTAATCATTAAACACATGAGAATCTCCCCAAACAATACCAAAAGAACCACAGAACCAAACAGTAAACAATCTAAATAAGACATTTTACCTATGCCTCTATTTCTAGAAAACACGTTGGCTTACCTTTCTCCCATTTCACAAGTGCTTAATCACAGTAGTTCAAATCAAAGTTCTTTCATATCACAGATACATAGAACCACTAATAATACATCTAATGTGCACTGAAATAATGGAAAATCAGTCAACCACTAAATTTTCAAGTTTAGGTAATTTTTCTAAAGCAATAAAATATAACTTTAAAAATAAACCACCCAAATTTATAGTAAAAGACTAACTCGCACCGAGGATCTTAAATTTGCTATTTTATTCCCAAAGGTAAGGATTACCATTAGCTAATCATAATTTTTCTCTCTGACTAAAAGTTTTAATGTTTTATGTTTTATAGACACCACTGCCCCCAAAGAAAATATGGTGTTAAAAGTAAAGAAATCATTATCTTTTTGCTTTAATTACAGACATTCTAAAAGGCTGATTGAAATCAACGATAAAATGTGTGCAATGTATAGAAGCCTTTTGCTTTCTTACTTTAAGTTAAACTAAGTAATTACATAAAAACCCCTTACCTTATCAATTATCTTTTGAAAATGAACTTCTACAGTACAACTCTGAATATCCTTGTGTTCATCAGAATTATGTATTAGTACTGAAAGTTTTTTAGATCTTATTTTTTGTGCTCGATAGCCAAACACAAAAAGCATAGAATCAATAACATTGGATTTGCCACTGCCATTTGGCCCAATAATACAGGAAAAGCGCTGCGTAAAAAACAAAAAAATTTAAACGGTCAAAATAATATCACTCATTTTAATTTAAACTGCCTGCTTTTTTACTTGCAGCAAAAACTGCAAGGTCTTAAAATTTTTCATTGTTAGAAGACATACCAACTTGAGTCTTCTAACATCATAATCTCGTTTTGCAATCTCTAGTGCCTTAAAATCATGTTCTAGTTCGAGTACAGAATTTACAAAAGTCACTCTAACAGTTAAAGGAGAAACGTTGCTTTCCAACAAAAGCATTCAATGGGGAAAACTTTATAAAAAGGTACCAAGCAGAACAGACAATTTCAGTTGTTACGTTCATTATGTGTGTGGGTGTGAGAGAGTGAGATAGTTATAAAATTGAAACATCTTGTAATAATAAAGACGTATTAACTTACAAATGGTTACAAGTAATTTACAAATGATTATCTGAAAAGGGCGAATACCTTATGGAAAGGTCCTAGAATTTTTTCCCCAGCATAGGATTTGAAGTTCTGGTTTACAATATGCGTTATCATAAGCCGAGGAGATCCAGCTTCATTTGTCATTGCTGGAGGTGGGGGAGGAGGAATACTACTCAAAATCTCTTCTAAACTTCGGTGATCAACTTGCTCACCTGGAGTCTCTAAGTCCGTCAAAGGAAAAGGAAAGGAAAGGAAAGGGAAAAAAGCCTATGTTAGTTTGGAAGACCACTGCCTGATAATATTCAAAATACAGAACGGAGGAATGCTGCTTTAGAAACCTAGAAATTTCTATTTCCCACACGAGTACAGTATTATCCTAAATTCATAGGGATGCTATTTAATCTTTCGGTTTAGTTTTACTAAAGATAGAAATTCTTAGAAGAAATGCCACCAGTCTTAAAATCCATAGAACTAAAGTATAGTTAGGAATCAAAACACTAGATCATAAAATAGATCCGGGAAGAAAGCACAACAAACGAATTCCCTGCTTCCTAGCATAAACAGATTAAACTCTAAGGTCCTAAGTCAGATCCAGAACTCCTTTATTTTTCAGCACTTGAAAAGCGCGCTTCAAGGATACTGTCACAGGAGTTTCATAATATGTATCGCTCAATTCCTAGACTCAAAAAGGCACAGCAATTTTCAAATAAACTATCACCTCTTTAAAGGCAACCTAAGACCACGGCAGTGAGGTTAGGATCAAGCAACTTTTCACGTTCAATTACAGTACGTTGAATCTGGAAAAAAAAAGCTCACTAGTTCTTGGCCGGTAATGACGATTTCAGCGAAAATTCAGTACATACCGTATGTCAGTTCGCTTCCAAAACGCGACAAACAGAAATTCACAACTGAACCCCTCCGCACGCCCCCATCCCCTCCAGCACCGTTATACCGAAACTGCACGCGAGCCCTCTCTCTGAAAATCGCCGAATGGCTGGCTTTCCACAGCAGCTCTCCGGGAGACCCTGCCTGGACTCTCAAAGTCAACCACACACCTCCGGCCCGCGCCTCACGACCTGGCCTGTCCCCGAGCTGCTCGCCGACGCACCCGGCCCCCAGCGCGCGCTCCGGCCGAATCGCGGCGGGCCCCTCACCTGCGGCGGCCGCTGGGCTCTCGGCGCGGCCGGACGGCGGCTCCTGTTCCGTGTCGCTGCTGGCGGCGTCCGGGGACGGCGGTGCCCCCTTCTCTTTGCGCCGGGCCGTGGAGGGCTGGGTGCCTTTTCGGGGCATGGTCGCTTGGCCCGGAGGAGAGCGGGGAATAGGTCAGCCGCACTTGCCCGCCGGACTCCGCACCGGGCCAGCCTCGGTCCGCACCCTACTCCGCGCCGCCCGCCCCACTCGGGGAGACTTCGGTCCACCCGTTCCCGAGAGCCCCGTTTTAAATCTCCGCTCCGAGGCTTCAGATCCTCAGGAAAGGGGGGAAAAAGAACAAAAAACAAAAAACAAAACCACCCAAGTGCAAGAAGGCGGGACTGGCTTCTTAGCAAGACCGATCAAGTGAAAAACCTAGACCTGCCTGGGAATCCAGGGTTAAGCACGTATTTCGATCTTTTGTGTTTTTAAGGCCATCGTCCGCAACGCAGCGCACACCACCCCCGACGTCTTTCTAAACGAGTAACTCCCCGAGGCGGACCTCTGCGGACATTCCCACGCGCTCGGGAGAGGATGCGGGCGCACCTCTCCACACCAGTCCGCTGCAGCCCCGGGGTGGAGAGGCCGTCAGCTCCAGCGGCGGAACCACTGCGCGACTCGCCGCCCGCTCCCCGCCATCTACTCTGGGCGCCCGGACGGCCCGGGGGACTCGCGGTCTCCTCTCCGGGCCAGGCGGGAAGCAGGACACAAGCTGGGGCTGTGCGCCGGCCGCTTCGTAATCGGACGCGGGCAGCGCCGGGGCGG
>RJWT010003750.1:0-35448 GCA_004365215.1 Cuniculus paca | reverse complement strand
TGGCTACTTAAAATAAGCGTGCACACTCAACAGGATTTTGCATTTCACTGAAAAGAAGATATTTATTATAATAACAGCATTATTTTATACATTTCAGGATGAAAACCAAAACTGCCAAAGATAGAGAGTTTAGTGAAAAAGTGGCACTTAAAGTCATGATCCCCAAGGGCTCTAACTTCTTGAAAAGGTAAATTAGAAATGAACCTACTATACACAAAAGCTTCTTAAGGAAACATGTTCATCTCAAACTTGACACCAACTAGAAAGAGGAAAAACAAAAACCTCCACTGACTAAATTTTTCATCAAGTAAATATGCATACAGGTTTAAAATCTGAATATAGACCAACAGTGCAGTTCAAAAACCAAATCTAACTTCAACTGACCTCAGATGGCTAATGCCTTCAGCCAACTGACAGGAACCAGTGTAATTATTTCTTGAAAAAAAATCAGTTAAGGCAGTGAACAATTGTAAGATACTGTTGTTTTAAGATGTATTCTGGTTTCAGAAAAATTAACAGGAAAAATATGTGCATATTACAACCAGTGCAAATATGGCTTATTTATTACTTTGTTTACTTGCATTAGAGATTCAGACAATGGATTTTCTTTACAATGCTCTCAAGCAGTTTAGTATATTCTAGTTATGGTTAAATAAGAATGATTGACAATATCTATTCACAGTGCCAGAGGAACTCTGATGGGTGCAGTAGAAGGAAATGTTTCCAAAGCTGCATTCTAATATCTCACCAGCGTAGAACTCACCTGGTTCAAAGAGAAAGGGCTTTGCTTTTGCTGATTTGTCATCCATCTTCTCTAATGGAAAAGAAGCCCTTTGGAGAGAAGACCTCTAGGAAGCCTCTTTTAAAATAATAAGTTCTTCCAGGTTCATCCTTTGATTCTCAGTAGATCTCCAACAGATGTTTCTGTGCCTCTGAAGTAGAGTTGTTGGAGTTTCAACTTGATTAAGCTGCCACTCAAAATTGTTGTTTGTATCATCGATCCAACATCAAAAGCTGCCAAACCATGGATCTGATGTCAGAAAGTTTCATAGTGACAGCAGGAGCAGATGGGGTATTACATCTTAGATGTTCATTTCTGAGGCACTCTGAGGTTTCCACCTTTGGAAACAAATCAGGGCTAGCTGTGGGAAACTCAGATACTCAGATGAACCACAGGATATGTGCAGAGAAAACAACAGATTATTTGAATTGGGAAGTAGTTTGAATGGGTAAGCTCCTCAATTTCACCTTTGAAAAATAACTGGATATCAAAACATTCTCGTAGTAAACTTTTTATTTTCTAATAATATTTTATTCAGAGAAAAAATTGCTCACAGAGAGTAGAGGTTTTTTTGTTTTTTGTTTTTTTGGGCTGGGGGGTCAAACTCATGACCTCATGCTTGCCAGGAGAGTAGAGTTCTTGTGTACAATTCCCCTTTGTCAATATGTTACATTACCATGGTACATTTGTCAAACCTAAGTAAGCAACATCAAATGTGTGAAGTCTTTATGATAGTAAGTATATTACCTTGAAGATACAGACATCATATGAATACAAGTGAGATCATACATAGAATAGTTAAGATTTGACAAAAGACCCAGAATAGCCAAGGCAAACCTGAGCAAAGAGAGCAATGTTTGAGGCATCATAATACTTTGCTTCAAAGTATACTATAAAGCCATAGTAACAAAACCAGCATGGTACTAACATGAACATAAACATATAGACGGTCTTAGTTACTTTTTCATTGCTGGGACAAAATTTTCAACACTAACAAGTTAAAAAAAAAAAAAAGAAAGAAAGGTGTACTTTAGCTCATAGTTTTTAGAGGTCTCAGCCCAGAGCTGGCTGGCTCCAAGGCAGGGCGGCATGGCAAAGGGGCATGGCAGAGGAGAAACAGTCCATGGCAGAGCAGGAGGGAAGCAGCAGCAAGAAGCCTCCCTTTCACTTTTTATTCCATTCAGGCTACAATTCTACTAGCTGGTGCACTCACACCCATGGTGGTTTGTCTCTCCTCAGTAAATCCATTCACTCACACTCAGAACTATGTTAATCTAATTAATGGACTAATCCAGTTATCACACACCCATAATCCATATTTATACACACTACATCCAGCCACCTTCAAAAAGCCCCACCTATGAGGACATGAGGCTTTGAGGGTACTTCTAGATACAAACCGTAACACTGACCAGTGGGATACAATAGAGGCCGTGGAAACAAGTCCATGTAACTATATCATCTGATTTTTTACAAAGAGGTCAAAAATATAGGTTGGATAGAAAACAGCCTCTTTCCATTTTCTGACATCTGTTTCATTCTCCTTTTTCAGAGTACTACAGTTTTCAATGTAAAGACATTTACTTCCTTTGTTAGATTGATTCCTAAGTATTTCATTTTTTTTGATGTTATTATGAAAGGTATGGTTTCCCTAATTTCTCTCTCAATGAGTTTGTGATTTATTTACAGGAATGCTATTGATTTTTGAGTGCTGACTTTGTTTGCAGCTAGGAAACTGAATCTAATTATTAAATCTAGAAGTATTTTAGTAGAGTTTTGGCAGTCTTCTATGTAGAATATCATGTCATCTGCAAATGATGATAATTTAACTTCTTCCTTTCCTATCTTTATTCATTTTATTTCTTTCTCTCTTGCCCTTGGGTAGGAAAAACCAATATAGTAAAAATGGTCATACTGCCAAAATTGTTATACAGATTTAATGCAATCCCAATCAAAATACCATTCACATACCTTACAGAAACATTTGGAACCAGAAGAAACCTAGAATAGTAAAAACAATTCTGAGCAACAAATCCAAGGCAGTGGGTGTCACAAAATTATACTACAGAGCTACTACATTAAAACAACATGGTAGTAGCAAAACAAAACAAAAACACACCTGAGGATCATTGGAACAGATTAGAAGATGCAGAAATGACTCAAAATACACTCAGTCACCTTTACTTTGACAAAGGGGCCAAACACATTCACTGGAAGGAAAACCTTTTTAATAAATGGTGCTGGAAAAATTGGCTTTTGATACATCAAAGACTAAAACTAGACCCATTTCTCTCACCATGCACTAAACTAAAATCAAAATGGTTCAAAGACCTAAATATTAAAACAGGAACACTAAATCTGGTGGAAGAGAGAATAGGTAGAACTCTTGAAGACAGAGCTCCAGGCAAAGACTTCATGAATAAAACTCTGATTGCACAGGAAATATTACAAAGAATCAACAACCAGGATCTCATCTTACTAAAAAGTTTTTCAGCAGCAAAGAAATCACCAACAGATTGAAAAGACAACCCACAGAGTGCGAAAAAAATCTCAGCCCATTGTTCTTCAGACAAAGGACTAATATCTAGAGTATATAAAGAAGTAGAAAATATCAGACCCCCAAATTAAAACACCCAATCAAAAAATGAGCATCTGAAATGAACAGAAGTTTCTCAAAAGAAGTACAACAGCAAATAAATAATGAAAAATATTCAGCATCACTGCTCATTTGAGAGACGCAAATTAAAAGTGTTGTGATTCTATCTCACTCTGGAAAGTGGCTATTGTCAAGAAATCAATGCATGACAACTGCTGGAGGTGTTGTGGGGAAAAAGAAACACTTTTTCACTGTTGTGGAAGTGTAGACTGGTACAACCACTGTGGAAATTGATGGAGTGACTCCTCAAAAAACTAGGATGAGGGGTCCCATTTGACCTAGCTATTCCCCTTCTTGGTGTTTTCCTAAAAGAATTAAAAGCATCATACCACAGTGATATTTATACCTAAATGGATGGGCCTTGAGACCATACTCTTAAGTGAAATAAATAGGACACACTTGTCTTGGTTGCTTTTCTATTGTTGCTGAGACAAAATACTTGATGCCCAAAATGAAGGAAGGCAGGTTGATTTAGCTTACAGTTTGTGGAGGTCTCAGTCCATACTCAACTGACTCCAAGGCAGGGTGGTATGTCTAAGGGGCAGCTGTTCATGGCGAGCAGTGACAAGTGACAAAAGTGACAAAGGCAAAAGGGGAAAGCATACCTCCTTCCCTCCCTTACATTATATGCTTGCTACCCACCCCAGGCAGGTGCAGCACTCACACCACCAATCCCAGAGCTAGACAATGAACCAATCACGAACACTAGACTCAGCCACCTTCGAAAGTCCCGACCCCCATGACCACATGAGGCTTTGGCAAGACATTTAAACAAATCACAACACTTGTTTAAATATCTCATTGTTTCTCTGGTGTGAGAAACTGAAAGTGTAAATAAGAACCAAAAAGTACGATAGACATTCCAAAATAAGAAGACATTGTTATAAAGGAAAGCAGAACAGGGAGGGGGCAGGAAGAAAGAGAAAAGAAAAGAATGAGAAAAAAAGGATAAAATGGAAACAAAGACTGTATATAAGGCAGAGCAGAGGGTTTGAAGGGAGTGGAGGGGAATGGGAAAAAAGATGAACAAATATATATCACGTACAGGTACAAGTTAGCCATGATCAATGTGATCATCATGTGTATATAAATTACACCAATGAATTTAATTTACAAAAACTTTTAAAAACAAAAAAATTCCTGAAAGCCAAATTGAATTGCTGAACTTGATATTATGCCACATTAGAAATTGTCTTAAGACTTATATGTATGAGAATAAACAGAGTATAGGTCATAAAAAAGGAAGAAAACAGCCTCCTTAACAAATGTTCCAGTGATAACCAGATATCCACATGTAGAAAATCAAGACTAGATCCTTATGTCTTACTGTTAGGGCTTGAATCTAGATGTCCTCCCGAAGCCTCATGCAGAGGTGGAGTTTTCAGAGGTGACTGAATCTAGGGTTTGTGATGATGGGAGTGATTCAAGGTGGGATGCTAGGATTAAGGTATGCGTGCTACCCGCCAGGATAGGATATAAGGGACAGAAAGAGTGTTATGGTTTGTACATTGTGTCAACTTCAGAAGTCTAGATGCTTAATTAAGAAACTCAGCAGCTCTACATCCTGGGGTGTAGAGTACAAGCCGTTACCATTCTAGGATGTTGTTCACTGTGTCAACTTGAGAAGGTCAGAAGTTTAAGTGATTCAGATGGGGCCAGGGTCCCTAGTTTTGTAACATCCTCAGTTTGTAACATCCTCATCCTGTGCAAAAGGAGGGCAGGTAGATGGTGTGAGTGCTACACCCACCCCAGGGGAGTAGCCTGCATACAATAAAAGACAAAGGAGGAGGGACTGGTGGCTGCTTCTTCCGAGGAGCTCCAGTCTTCGCCTTCAGCTTGGACGTGGTCTCCTGGCTTCTGGCACAGACTGTTCAGCTTCTGCCTGGGACTCTTCAGTCTTCGTCGTAGACTCTTCAGTCTTCATCATAGACTCTACAGCTTACGTTGTAGACTCTTCAGTGTTCCGTCTTTAGACCCATTGGCCTTCTGACACAGACTTGCACAGGACACTGCAGTAAGCTCCAGCCCTTGGGCTGGACCCCCTTTAACCTCCAGCACGCAGACACCCTCTGCACGCTCCCTCCTTCAACTTTGGGGCTGACCATTGTAAGCCAATCTTGCGATTTCTTATACAGTTGTCTATCTTGTATTATATCTGTTTCTCTAGTAAACCTGACTGATACAAAGAGGGTTCCTACTTATAGTTTGTTGCTTGCTGCCATCTTGCTGCCTTGTGTCTGCCAGGAACTTTTTCTTTGTGATGTCTCTCTTCAAAGTCATACTGCCTGGCAGCCAGTCAGCTATGAACTGGATCCTCTAAAACCTGTAAGCAAAATAAATCTTTCTTCCTTTAACTTTGGGTATTTTCCATTGTCTTAGCAATTAGTATACACCCATATACTAATCAACTCATTGAAATATTATTCTGTCATAAAGAAGGATAAACTTAAGTCATTTGTAGGAAAATGAAGGAAACTTGAGATCATAATGACAAGTGAAATGAAACAGACACGCAAACTTACATTGTCTCTCTGATAGAAATGCAAAATATAAATAAAGAACAAAATAAAAGGTAGACAACAGGAAACAGCAAGATAGATCTTTTTCTTATGAGAAAGGGACCAAGACATGGAGGGAGTGAGATGGAGGGGAGAGGAATGAGATTAATGAAAATGTTTTGTGTGCCTGTATCTATCCCTCCATGAGGAAATTGATCATGATGTACCACAAATACATACAAAATATTAATAGCAGATGGGTCCAACAAATGGAGCGTGAGAAAGGGGAGAAGAGAGGAGAGAGGTTAAAAAGAGAATTTAGGTATGTTATGTATATTTTCCACTTCCCATGATGAATATAATCACTTTGTACTGCAAACATGTACTAAAAAAAACATAAATAAGTCAACACACATGGATAAAAGACTGAAACTCTGAAATTGCTAGCAGAAAACACTTCAAGTTAGGCACAGGAAATAATTTTGTGACTAGAGCTCTACTAACTCAGGAAATAATATTAAGAATCAGTGAATGGAATTACATAAAATTAAAAGGCTTCTGCATAGCAAAGAAAATAATTAAGAGAGTAAAGATGGGAGAAAATCTTTTCCAGCTACTCATCAGATAAATATCCAGAATATATTAAGAACTCAAAAACAACACCAAAAGAAAAAATATCAACCCAAATAACTCAATCAGTCAATGGGAAAATGAATCAAGCAGATACTTTTTTTTTTTTCAGCGCCAGGGACTGAACTCATGACCTCGCAGTTGCCAGGCAGGTGCTTAGGCCACTGAGCTAAATTCCTGGCTAGCAGATACTTCTCAAAAGCAATATAAAAAGCTAATAAGCAGGAATTCAACATGGCCGAATACAGGAGGATCCTCATTCAGAGCTACTCAGAGAAATTCAACTAAAACACAGGCAAATTGGAAGAAAGGGGAGGGACATATACCCTGAAACTAAAATCACTCTGACATAAGAGACTAATAGAACAAGCCAAACATAGATAAAGAACTTAATAAAATGGCCAGCCAGCCCACCTAGCTGTAGTTGGGTCCCAGATCAGAACAACTGCCTGCAATAATTGGAATCTTAAAAGAAGAAAGAGGAGGAGGAGGAGGAGGAGGAGAAGGAGGACAGACACAGAATAGACTTGGGCTCTAAGTCCCCTGCCTCTTCTGCCTTCTTCCAAACAGAAGATGCTACAGTTCAGCAGTAAATTCTACCTCCACGAACTGCTTCCTCCCTGATGATCAATTGGCCAATTTTCTTTTCTTTTCTGTTCTTTTTTCCCCCTTTTCCTTTTCTTTTTTCTTTTCTTCCTTTTCCTTTTATGCACCAGAGCACTAACTGGAACTGCAAGAACAAGATTAAAGACTACAGGGATGCATAGTAAATGGAACAGCTAACCTTTCCCCCATCACCTGTAGTTAGAGAGGCCCTGGGAATTAAACAGCTTTGCACTTCAGGACTATATGACCCTGGGCTGTCCCCAGGCTTCCAGGGATGAGAGAAGAAAGGCACCACACAGCACATCCCCATCTCACTGGAAGAAGTTACAGAGTACAGCAGAGGTGGATGACAGTGGCAATGGAACTTGTGAAACAATAAATGGGAAGTTAGCACTTACCCCTTGTGAGAGGAGTAAGAATTGGGCTGAGCAACCTTGGAGGGCATATGCAGGAGCGGAAGTCAGACCATATACCAGCACTCCACCCCACCCTGCAACAAGTGACCTGAGAGGACAGAGACTGCCAGTGGAAGAGGAACAGAGAAGGCTGACCAAGGACCAGGAGGAGCCAAAGGTTCACAGGACTGGCAACGGGCCTCTGTCTCTGTCTGAAAACAGCACAGCACCTGGGAGAGAGATACCACCAAAAGAAACAAGATAAGGCATGGGAAGCTGTCAAGAGCCACACAGAAAGTACTGGTGGAAGAATCTGGCCCTAGATCCCCACATCTGGAGGCCAAGATGAGCCTCAAATCCAGCACAAACTCTACTGCAGGGTTGGCATTGTTATCCAGTAGTTTTGGCTTCTTGGACACCAGATGAATTTTTTATTTTATTTTATTTTTCTTCCTTTTTTTTTCTGGTTTGTGGTTTTTTTTCCTCCCATTTCTTTTTCTTTTCTTTTCTTTCATTTATTTATTTGTTTAATCTTTTACCAATATTTACGTGTTAATCTATTTATCTTCTTTCCCCCTTTCCTCAATAGACTTAATCATATTTTTATGTGAGTGAGCAGTCTCTCTAATTTTTGTGGTCAACCTCAATAACCCCTTGCTTACCTCTTCATTCTTTCTCTTCTGTCCTATTCTCCAGTTTTCCAATGCTTTCATGATAATCTTTCATCCTCCAACATGGCTTCTACATTATTTCTTTTCAGTTATCTCTCCTTTCTCCACTATCCTTAAATTTCCCCACCACAAAGGAGGGAGTGTTACAGGCAGCTGAGTTAGTTAGAAATATTATAGGCAGTTAGACAGGGCTGGGCCCTCAAAGGAGCCAGTGTAGAAGATCAGATACTTTGCAGTCTTGGAGGAGACAGACACCTCTGCTGTGGACCGGATCTCAAGACAAAGGCACAACAAATGCAACCACACCCTAAGTATAAACATCAGGGATTGATATGCTAAACAGGTATGGATCACCTTGAGGAAGCCAAGAGTCACCATCCCAACCACCTGTAGAAAGAGTCACTGCTCTTTAAGCATGGCCACCTGCTATAAAACTCACTTCCCCATTTGTCCCCAATTTGGTCAATTTTACCTGAACCATTAATCTTATTGGTTGACCATAGTTGTGTCCCATTTTTCCCCACCGTGGACCTATCTCACCTCATGGTTTTATTCTAGAAAAGTCCCTAGAAAAGATAGAGTCTTTGGCAACCTACTCGGGACCCCTTCTGTCTTTCTCCCAGACAAAAATTTTCTCTCAATAAATATATTCTGCTTTTAAAAAAAAAATTTCTGCACCACAGGGTAAAACCACTCTACCAAGGGGAAACACTTTGCATATACAAGCTCTCAATGTATGATCAGTTATGTTTCTATAGATTTTGCTTCTGTGGTCAAAAGTACATAATTAATAGTTACCACAGTTTGTCAATTTCTGAACTGTGCTTGATGATATTGTCAGTACTAATTATTGCACTTTAGCTAAGATGTCATATCTGCTTTAAAAAGTTGGTCTCAAATCTGTAACAATACTGAGATATTCTGGGATAATAACTTCACCACACCCCAGAACCAAAGGACTGGACACTGAGTCAAACAGATACCAACATCTCACTCTGAATTAATTGGAAAGGTAGGATCTTGGAACAGACACAAACCAAGAACTTGCTACATACAGAAGACATCCTGAAAAACAAACCTTGCCTAGGGAAGCCTTGATACTAATGACAAAGTTACCTAATACAAAAACTTATAAGGATCAACATGGGAAACAAATTAAAAACTTTTGAAATAGAAAATGACAAGACACAGATGTAAAATGTAACCTCACACAGCCAGTCCACCCAGAACAAGTTCAGGAGACAATGAGACAAGAAAATGAAAGAAATTATAGCAACCCAAGAAAAGAAACAAATCCATAAGGCTATAGAAGAAATAATATTAGCAATAATCTCTCAGTTAAAAAAATTAAAAAGAATTGTTCAGCAAATCTAGAGTATAGGTAGATAAAAGAAATAGATGATGATAGGAAGAGGATGGAAACCATGAATGATTAATATAGGAAAGGAACAGAATGCATGTGTCTTGGTTACTTTTCTCTCATTGCTGGGACAAAACACCTGACACCCAAAGTGAAGCAGGGAAAGGTTTATTTAGCATACAGTTTCTGGAGATTTCAATCCATGATCAGCTGGTTCCAAGGCAGGGTGACATGGCATTGGGGCAACAATTCAAGGCAGCAACAAGCAAAAGCAGTCAGAGCAAAAGGGGAAAACACAAGCCTCTTTTCCTCTCTTATATTGTACACAGGCCACCCCGCTCCAGGGTGGGTGTAGCACTCAGGAACTCTCCTTGCCCTCCTTTGTACAGGATGAGGATATTTACAAAGTAAGAAGCCTGGCTCCCTGCTGAGTCTCTCAGTTCACTTCTAAACTGCTCAAGTTGACACAATGTATCAAGCATGAAATAGATTCAAACATATATCTAGGAAATTAAAAATTCTATTGAAAGCTGGCAAAACCACTTCATC
Source organism: Cuniculus paca (assembly GCA_004365215.1). Taxonomy (NCBI): domain Eukaryota; kingdom Metazoa; phylum Chordata; class Mammalia; order Rodentia; family Cuniculidae; genus Cuniculus; species Cuniculus paca. The sequence continues at coordinate 25,302 of RJWT010003750.1, read as the reverse complement.
AAAAATGAAGACAGACTTTTAGACCTGGAAGACAGGATCTCAACTAGTGGTCATAAAAGAAAAGATCTTTTGAAAATAAGAAAAGATCGTTTAAGAAATAATGATTCAACAACTGCAAGATGACACCAACAAAAGAATAATTGGTGTCAATGAAAAAGCAGGAGCCAACACAAATGACATAAAAAGATATTTGCAGAAGTAATAGCTGAAAATTTTCAAAGCTTGGGAAAAGACTCTGTCATAGAGATAGGTAAAAAATATAGAGCTCAAATTAGCTATTCTGAATAATGTAGTATCAGTTATTGAAATTGAAAATGTCATTAAAAACTTACTGACAAATAAAAACCCAGGTCCTGAAGGATTCATGGCTGAATTTCATAAGAATTGTAGAGAAGATTTAATGCCAATACTCCTCAAAGTCTTTAATGAAATTGAAAGGAAAGCAATCCTCCCTAACTCATTCCTGAAGGCAAGTATTACCCTGATACCAAAACCCAAGATAGACCCAACCAAAAAAGAACTACAGGCTAATCTCTCTAAAGAATATAGATGTAAAAATCCTCAAAATACTACCAAACAGAATGCAGCAAATCATCAAGAAGATTATACACCAAGACCAAGTGGGATTCATCTGAGGAATGCAGGGATGGTTCAACATAGGCAAATCAATAAACATAATACACCATATCAACAGAGCCAAAAACAAACAACATGTGATCATTCCCAAAGATGCAGAAAAAACTTTTGATAAAGTCCAACACTCATTCATGATAAGAACCCTATGGAAAGTTGGAATAGAAGGTCTTTACCTCAATCTGATTAAAAACCATCTGTGACAAACCAACAGTCAACATTATACTAAATGGACAAAAACTGAAAGCTTTCACTCCAAAATCAGAAAACAGACAAGGATGTCCACTATCATCACTCTTATTCAATATAGTTCTGGAAACATTAGCCAGAGCAATTAGAAAAGAGGCAGAAATAAAAGAAGTACCAACAGGAAAGAAAGAAGTTAAATTATCATTATTTGCAGACAACATGACAGTCTATATAGAAGACCCAAAAACTCCAATGAAAGACTTTTAGATTTAATAAGAACATGCACTAGTGTAACTGAACACAAAGGCAACACTCAGAAATCAATAGCATTCCTGTACACAAGGAACAAGCTCACTGAGAGAGAAATTAGGAAAACCACACCCTTCACAATAGCAACCAAAGGAATGAAATACTTAGGAATTAATCTATTGAAGGAAGTAAATGATCTATACATTGAAATTACAGTACTCGGAAAAAGGAGATCAAAGAGGATATCACAAAATGAAAAGACATCCCTTGCTCATGAGTAGGAAGAACCAACATTTTGAAATTGGACATACTTCCAAGACTGTTTTCCAGATTTAGTCAAATTCTGATCAAAACACCATTAACATACCTCACAGATCTAGAGAAAACATTTCTAAAATTCATTTGGAAACAGAAGAGACCTAGAAGAGCAAAAGCAATCCTGGTCAACAAAGGCAAGGCAGGAAGCATCACAATCCCTGACTTGAAATTATACTACAAAGCTACTGTGATAAAACCAGCATGGTTCTGGCAAAAAAAAGCAAATGACTTGAGGATGACTGGAACAGATTAGAATCTTCAGACACAACTACAAAGATGCTTAGCTACTCTATCTTTGAGAAAGGGACCAAACATATTTACGGGAAGAAAGATAGTCTTTCTTATAAATGACACTGGAAAAATAGGCTTTCCACATGATCAAGAGTGAAACTAGACCCATGTCTCTTGCCATGCACTAAACTAAAGTCAAAGTGGTTCAAAGATCTAAATATTAAAACCGAAACACTAAATCTACTGGAAGAGAAATTAGGTAGAAACCTTGAAGACATAGGAGTAGGCAGAGAGCTCATGAACAAGACCCAAACTGTGTGGCAAGTACTTCAAAGAATCAGCACCTGGGTTCTCATCTTATTAAAAAGATTTTGCTTCCCGAAAGAAATCTTCAACAGAGGGAAAGAAAAACCCACAGAGTGGGAAAAAATTTAGCTTACTGTTCCTCAGACAATGATCTTCTATCTGGAACATACATGTATTTAAAAATATCAGACCCCAGACTTGAAGGCCTGTTATGCTTTCACTCTTTTGTTTTATCTGGTTTTATATTATTTTGTTTTGTTTGACTTTATTGTCTGTAAATGTATGAACAGCCATTTTGAAGAAGGCAAGAGACACTAGGGTAACCATTCTTAATCCCCTGTTGTTATGTTTTGAGGACCTGTATTGCTTGCAGTGTTCTGTTCTGAAATGCTATATTGTGCTTGACTATTCCATTTTGTTTTGCTTTGTTTTGTTCTATTTTCCTTAAAATAAAAAAAAATCAGACCCCACAAATTCAAAGACCCAATCCAAAAATTAGTATCTGAGATGAATACACACTTCTCAGATGAAGAAATACAAAAGACAAATAAATATGTGAAAAACTGTTGAACATTGAAAAAATGTTGCTCTTTAGAGAGATGCAAATTAAAACAATGCTGAGATTTCATCTCACCACAGAAAGAATGACTATCATCAAGAAATCAACCAATAACAAATGCTGGAGGGGATGTGAGGAAAAAGGAACACTTTTCCACTCTTGGAGGGAATGCAGACTGGTACAACCACTGTGGAAATCAGTGTGGAGAGCCCTCACAAAACTAGGAGTAGTGGTCCCATTTGACCAAGCTATCCCTCTTTTGCATATTTTCCAAGAAGAATTAAAAACATCATACTATGGTGATATATGTGGACCCATGTTTATAGTAGCAGAATTTGTAATAGCTAAATCTTGGAAACAACCCAAATGCCCATCAACTGAGAAATGGATCAAAAAGATGTGGTATTTTTATGCAATGGAGTACTACTTAGCTTTAAAGAAGGATAAACTGCAAGTTTTTATAGGTAAATGGATGAAACTTGAGACCGTACTCATAAATGAAATAAATCATATGCTCATGTATAAACATCATATTGTCTCACTAGTGAACTGAAAGTGTAAATAAGATTCATAATGTACAAAAGATATTTGAAATGGGAAGAAACTGCTTAAAAGGAAAGAACAACTAGGATGTGGGAAAGGAGAAAAGAAGGGATGGAAAAGAAAGTATATATATATATATATATATATATATATATATATGATAATATAATTATACTACTAATTTCTATTAGTTCATTGAAAAGTATGGTTTATTCTTATAGTGTTTGATCAGTTTTTCATGCCTATGTCTTGTAATTTGAGCAACTACTTTGAAGATAACAATATGCAATATAATACACAAGTCACAACAGCCGATGCATGGAAACAACCTACATACCTGCAAATGGATATATGGACAAAAATACATCGATATATATATATATATATATGAATATTAGCCATAAAAATGAATGAAAAAGTGCCTGTCTGGCAAGTGCAAGGTCCTGAGTTCAATTCCCAGTACCAATAATTAAAATAAAATAAAATAAGATAAAGAAATTTGGTAATATAAAACAAAATGGTCAGAACTGGATTTTATCCTGTTAAGTAAACTAAGTCAATCAGAAAGTCCAATATCCCATATTTTCTTTCATATGTGGAATCTTAAAAACTTTTTAAGAAGAGCTGACATGAAAGTAGAGTGGAAATTATTACAGAAGACAAAAGGTATCAGGGGAAACGGGAGGGAGTGGGAATCAGAGTGACGGGGAGTGAAAATGACCCAGGTATGTTAATATGTTGGTTCGGTTATGCCAAAACAAAACACACTATTCTGTGCAATTCACAGGTGCTAATAAAATATAACCAATCTTCGTAGGAAAGTTAAGCTATTTTTATTTCGCACTTTGTTTATGCAATGCCACACCACACACTACATTGTTTGTAATGTGTGTAAAAAGCCTACTGCATCTCGTCAAGGTCCAAGTGAAGATTCAGATCTCCATCTTCTGCTCTGACAACCATGGACTTACCCTCCAATATACTTACCCATTCTGGGTACCGGGTGCTGTGTGAACTTGCATCCATTCCTCTGAAGATTTCATTTGTATGTGTGTTATAAACTTAGAGTTTTGTATATAAAGGACGTGGACTTGTATCATGATTCCTCCATCTTATGTGGCTGTGTGTGATCTTGAGCACACAGGAGTAGTGTTATTACCCTCTACCTGCCAAGAGATGTCAATATTAAACTCTTTTACTTAGTGCTTAGTACTTGGAACACAATACAGGATCAGTAAGTACTAATTATAACAACTAATACTGCTGTTCCTGCACCCAGTAGGGGTTGGCAAATTATGATTCATGGGTCAAAACTGTTCACTGCTTATGCTGGTATAATTCATGAACTTAAAATGATTTCTATGTTTTTAAACAGACATTTTGCAAATGAGAAAGAAATCAAGAAAAGGAGGGAGAGTGAGAAAATAGAGTAGGGGAAAAGGAAATAAACAGAAGTTTGATGTGTTACATACTAACTCCCCTTATGAATGCAATTATTATGTATTGCAGACATGTACTAATGAAATCAGGATTAAAGAATAAACAACTGGCTACAATTTTTTTTCCACTCTGTGGGTTGTTTTTTCACTCTGTTGGTGATGTCTTTTGTTGTGTAAAAGCTTTTAGATAAGGCGAGATCCCATTTGTTGATTCTTTGTAATATTTTCCTTACAGTCTGGGTTTTGATCATGAAGTCTTTGCCTGTACCTCTGTCTATGAGATTTTGCTTATTCTCTCTTCCAGTAAATTTAGTGTTTCTGTTTTAATATTTAGATCTTTGATCCATTTCGACTTTAGTTTAGTGCATGGTGACAGATGTGTCTAGTCTTAGTCTTTGTCATGTGAAAAGCCTGTTTTTTCAGCACCATTAATTAAAGAGACTATTTTTCTTCCAGTGAACATGTTTGGCTCCTTTGTAAAAGATAATGTGGCTGAGTGTGGACTTATATCTAGAACATATAAAGAATTGAAAAAATCAGATCCCCTAAATTGAAAGACCCAATCCAAAAATGAGTATCTGAGATGAATACACATTTCTCAGATCAAGAAATACAAATGGCAAATAAATACGTGAAAAAATGTTCAGCTTCCTTGGTCATTTATGAGATGCAAATTAAAACAACACTGAGATTCCATCTCACTACAGAAACAATGGCTACCATCAAAAATCAATCAATAACAAATGCTGAAAGGGCTGTGGGGAAAAAGGACGCTTTCTCCACTGTTGGTGGGAATGTATAATTGTGCAGCTACTGTGGAAATCAATGTGGAGATTCCTCAAAAAATTAGGATTAGAGGTCCCATTTGACCCAGGTATTCCCCTCTTAGGTATTTTCCCAGAAAAATTAAAAATATCATACCACAACGATATATGCGCACCCATGTATATAGCAGTAGAATTTGTAATAGCTAAATCTTGGAAACAACTCAAATGCCCATCAACTGAGAAATGGATAAAAAATATGTGATATTTGTATATAGTGGAGTACTACTCAGCCATAAAGAAGGATAAACTGGATGCTTTTATAGGTAAATGGATGCAACTCTAGACCATACTCATAAGTGAAGTAAATCAGACCCATATGTGTAAACATATTTTCTCACTAGTATGAGAAACTGAAAGAGTAAACAATATGCAAATTATACAATAGATATTGTGAGTTGGAAAGAAACTTTTCAAAAGAAAAGAAAAACTATGATGGGGGACAAAAGAAAGGAAGAAAGGGGAAAAAGTATGTATACACAAGATAGTTAATATAGTTATACAACTGGTTTCTCTTAGTTCATTGAAATAAAGGTTTGTGCTAATATTGTTTGGCCAAGATAACATGCTATATCTTGTGCTCCGAATAACTATTATGAAGACAACAATGTGCAATGTATCAACTATTGTTAAGTGTCCTACTAACCTGTTTCATTTTTATTTTTATCTTTTTTTCTTTAAAATAAAAAATTTAAAAAATAAAGAATAAACAAATGAAAACAAAAAAGAATATCATTGACATATGAAAATCGTGATACTCAAATTTGGCATCCACAAGTACTTTCATGTCTGCATAGTCAAGCTTGTTAGCTTAGGGGTCACAGACAGTTGGTCCATGGGCAGAGCTGAGTAGTTCCAACAGGAACCACAGGGCCTGAAGAGGTTAGTACACTCATTACTCACACCTTTTCAGAAAAAGTTTGCCGGACCTTGATCTAGCTTTCATTTGTATGTCTCTCATATTTGTCACTAGAGAGCAACAAAAGTGTTACATTGACTCCTTTATGTATTTAGTTTCACTATGAATACTATAGTAGTCCACTGGGGCTTCTATAACAACACAAACTAGATAGCTTATAAATAACAAAAAATTATTTCTCCAAGTTATGAAGCCTGGAGAATCCAAGTTGCGGAATCTGCAGAGTCTGTGTCTGCAGGTACAAGGCTCACTTCCTCTTAATAGACGGCACCTTTGTGAGCTCATGTGACCGAAGGCAGAAGGCAGCTCTGTGGGGTATCTTTTATAAAGGGATCAATGCTAATTCCTGAAGGCTGTGCCTTTAAAACCTAATTAATCTCTTCCCAAAGACCCCCTCCTCCCACTTACAGAATCATAGTGATGATACCTAAAAGGATTGTCTGTGCTACACAGAGCATAGCTGGATCTCAGCATCATTCTGTACAAGGATCTTCATCTTGGGGGGGGCAATAATAAATAATAGCCGTGTCAGAGAATTCCAGATGACTACCTCAGAATGCCAGGGAAATGCATGTCAATATTGGAGGTATAACATGCTCATTAAGAGTGCATTTTGTTCTAGCTTTTCTAGATGACTTTTATACAGGTACAGAAACACTTCATCAGAAATTTCAAATCTGTAACAGTCCCCTTTTAAGCTGAAACTCTCACTACAGCAAATTCCAAATGGTCATTTTCCACTGAGTTTCCCTAATGGCTAGACTCTAAAATGCTGACTAAACATAGTTCCTGGTACAGCACTGGGCACAGGGTAATTTCTCAATTATTACTCATTGATTAACCAGTTCTCACTTTGTGGTGACTCAAGAGGCACTAACTGGTAGAAAATAGCTGTTTCTTATGTTAACTGAAGTTAGTACAGTTCTTGTTTCCTGTTGATTGCGCATCCTAGACACTGGCATTCATTGAATCCTAGAATTTTCAGAGTTAAATGTTGTCGCTACCTGGAAATATTCCTTGAGCAAAACACTAAGCAGAGTGGACTTTGCTGAGAATAAAATAATGAGCTCACACAGACCTGCTGGAGTTCACTGTCTAGTGGAAAAACAGGCATTATTGGTAGGTCATAAACAGGCATGTTTCATCATCCCTGTGTTTAAAGCTGTGAAAAAGAAAAGCAGAGTTGCAGAAGCCTGAGTCACTGAGAGGGAGGAATAAAAGATGAGCTGCAGTTGACTGGGCTGCAGGAGAGGAAATTTGGAAGGAAGGAAAAACTTGAACACTGTCAAGGTGAAGGACTTAAGCGGCTTCAGGCGGTTGTTGTGCTATAGGACTGGAAAGAAAAACTAAGGAAATGACCAATAAGCTACTTGACCACATGTTAGATTTTTCCTTTTGGCTGGTGAAAGTAATGGGTAGTAGGCCAATATCATTACCCTGGCTGTCTCAGCTTCAAAACAAAAGGGTTCATTTATTTAATACTAGTCAATAAATGCCTACTCCATAGGTTCTAGGCACTAACGCTATGACAGTGAAAGAAAGAAAACAGAAAAATATCCTTGTGCTCAGGGAATTTAAACTCTAGTAGGTACTTAAATAAAACTTAGAAGATAAAGACACGATTCGATGTTTATCAACTTGCACTTTTCACTATGATCCTTCTAACATAGCCACACACATATACCCAAGGAGCCTTTAGGTATTTTTACCTAATTAACACCTCCATGAAATTTTAAAACTACTGATACAAAGTGTGTCTCTTTTGGTACTGTGTCTATAGGCACTATATGTCTATCTATTTCTACTAAAAGAGGGAAGATACCCACCAAAAACTAATTTTCACTTCATTAAGGCCAATATCATTTGTGTTATGAATGCATGCCATATAAGCATGGATTTGGAATAGAAAAAGAAATATCTATTTGAGGATAGCTGACCAGACCTCATCTATGAAGTGACTTGGCAAACATTAATTCTGCACATCCTTCACTGTGTTAATTAAAAATGATAAATTAGTAATGTTTGTGTTAGCTCCCTACCATTTTCTAGCTTGTTTTCCTTACTTGTTTCCCTATTCTGCATATATCTATTAGCTTCAGCATTTCTTTAAATCTTCCAACATCCTTATGTCCTTAATCAAAAACTCTGCACTCTATGTACTTGAAGACTTATTTTCAAATTATTCTTTATTAGAATGAGTTCTAAAGGCTAGTGATGCCACAGTAACTTTCTGTCACTCCACTAAATCTATACCTAAAATATGCTCATTTATTTCATTTCGTTCATCAGGTTGCAAAAGTAATTATACTACTACCAGAAAATACCATCTATACACCATAAGTATGGATGGTTTAAGTGATAAGAAAAGTGCAGGAATGTGGGTAGTTCATTTGTATGCAAATATGCTAGTCATTGTGCATATTTCAGTGAAGAATTAGTAAACGACTTCATTAAATGCAAGATAATTGGGAAACACCAAAAAGGATAAATTCTAAATTGTTTTGCAAACTCTATAAAGACATGTTGAGCAAATCATATTTTAAGCTGCCAGGTTTTAGTGCTGTAAAATGCATTACAAACTGCTGGTCATATATCTTGGATTTTGTTTTCTCTGTGTAGAAATAAATTTCAGATTTGCTTTGATCTCACTCTTGTATTTACATCTTGCTCCTTTGTTTAAACTGTCTTCTTTTATTTACAGTATGCAGGGAGGAAAGCAGGTTTAAGTCCAATTACCATAATTTCTGCTTGACTTATGTGCACTTAAGCACTTTAAATCTTGTTTTGGTGACAGGAGATTTTTCCTTCAGGATTCCTCAATAAATCCCTCCAAGCCTGATGAATAATTTGATTCACATCAGTCCCTTCAGCCCACAAAATATTTAGGTTCCTCAGTACCACTGAGTTTGAGGAGAACTAAGTTTGCAGTTAGAACACAAGCTCACAGCGGCAACCTTCCTTGACCGGGCCGGCTGGGTGAAATGTCACACTACTGTCACCCATTTTCGTTCTTTCTGTAAACATCATAAATTCTCAACTGCTGAATTAAAAACAAACTCTTTAGCTTGAAATTACTTAAGGTTCTTCATGAAGAGGCTCCCAACTTTTACTGACTTCTGTCTTGTTACCCTCAAATCAAATTTGAGGCTTCAGTAGGTCCCTCGCTGATCCGTCTCTGTACCCTTGCTGGTGCGGAGTGACTACTGGGCTCACCATTGTGTATCTCCCTACTGAATCCTACTCATCTTTCAAAGCAAGCCTTGCTCAAATTTAAATTTGCCTTGGCCACTTCAGCTCATACATGTCTAATCTTCTAACCATCATTCAACTGTGTTGGTATTTACTTATTTTGGCTGAAATCATACATTTAAAAAAATTCTTACTGAAATGTTCATGAAGTGGGTCGGCAAATGTAGTGGTTTCAATGCATGCACTCAAACCCTGAACATTACCTGTGATAACTTAAAAAGATATATACATATATATATATCTTAAAAAGATATATATATATGTATATATATATATATATTTGCAATCTTCTTTTCAAACTGTTTACCTAATTTTCATTTTCTTGAGTGAGAGCTGATTTAATGATTCCTTCCCGATGCACAGAATATGGCAAAAGTGGCTTCTGGACTATTTTGTAAAAGACGTTATAGCATCTGACTTCCTTTGGTCTTCCTTTTTCAACACTCTTTTTGGGGGAAGTCAACTAACAAGCCACAAGGCTACTCAAGCAAGCCTGTGGAGATGGCTGTGCATGGAGAAATATGAGGCCTCCCACCAATAGCCCGACAAGTGTGCCATCTGGGAAACAGATTCACTAGTCCCATTGAAACCTTCAAGAATCTAAAGCTTCAGTTTATACTTCAATTGTGACCCAGACAAGCATCTTAAATCTTGAGCCATACAAAATATAAGACAATGAGTATTGTTTCTGAACTGCTAAATCTGGGAGCAATTTGTTATTCCATACCAGACAACAACACAACAACCTTTATTCTTTCTCTGTTTCACTTCTTTACACACTACCCAACACCATGGTCTGCCTGTTTTGACCCCATAATATATTCTAAAATCATGTACTTTTTTCTACCTCCCCTACTTTCATCTGCTCTCACTATGGCGTTGTACTTTCAACAATTATTTCTGTTTTCATTACTTATTTTTCACTCGGTTCCCAGTTAATTTTTTCTTACTGCATCCAGAGAAATCTTTATGCAGTCTGCAGCCATGATCTATAAGATCTCAAAAGAACACTGCAGTGGGCAGAAGTCTAAGGTGACCCCAAAGACTCCTGTCTCCTGGTATGCATGTGCTGTATCATTCCATCATGGGGAGGTAGTGACTTTGCTGATTTAATTCTTATGATTAATATATACTGCATGACAAAAGTAAAGATATTTTGTAAGTGTCAATAAAGCTCCACCACTTCTAATTGATAAGGGGTGGTTATACCAAAAGAGACTGACCTGTTCAGGTGAGTCTTTAAAAAGAACTGGACATCTTCTAAATGGAAAGGTTTGAAGCACAAGAGAAATTCTCCTCAGTTTGAACAAATCAGCTGTTGTACTGGGGAAAGTCACAGAGCAGAGAATGCTGAGTGGCCTCTAGTGGCTGAGGGCCTTGGCTCATACAGCTATATGAAACTTAATTCTGCCAAAACGAAAAGGTTCGGTTCAGGTTGCAGCTCTGGGTGACTCTTAAGTTTTACCAGTAAAACCCAAGCAGAGACTCCAGTTGTGCTCACCCAGGAAACAGATGATATGTTTCTCTTGTGAAGATGCCAAGTCTGTTAAGGCAACAACAGAAAACTGATGGACACCGAGATCCCTCACCACCCAACAAGATACATGTGCACTAATAGCCTACTGGGAAGCTTTTGAACATCTAGGAATTTGCCCTTCATCCTATCATACTTGAGTCCAACTTGATACATACAATGCAATTTTTGTGTTCTTCACTATAGAATATTTAAGAAAGAATTACATAGAGCTTGCTACATTCCAGGCACTGTCTGAAGGCTTTAGATGCAATACCTCAATTAATCTTCCTAAGAACCTTAAGAGGTCTATTGGGTAACTATACCCATCTTACACATGACAAACTATAGCACAGTCATGGGCCTAATCACAAAGCCCTAAGGCCAGCAATGACTTCATCATGAGCCAGTGACCGAAGTTTATTTAGGGACTCGGGTTGTCACTCCTTTTGAGGAGCAAAGCTGTGGTTGAAATAGTCAAGTGAGGAAAATGAAGAAGAGTGGAAAATGTGAGTCAAACCAAGCTATCACTTGAAATCTTTGAAGCTTTTTTTCTCGACTACTTAAGATAAAAGATGGAAACTCTCATTTTGATCACTAAGTTAATGCATTATCAGGTCTTTTCCTCTCTTACTAGTTCTCTGCACATTATGAAATTAACAATTTGCAATCTTCTAATTTGACAGTTAATAAAAGTAAAGTGAATTCCCATGAGGTATTCAAACTACTTAAATTAGCAAATTGCTGTGTACAAAGCAGGTCTATATGGAATATTTACTATGAGCTATGTCAAAGAATTCAAGAATTGAGATTCAGCCCCCAATCTCAAGCTGTCAGGTAGAGGGGATGAAAATATAAATGTCTAGAGTATAAGTTGATAAGCTGAGCTGGAGAAATACAAATCCCTACAAAAGTGGTTTTGGGTGACTTATACACTGGCTTGTCCTAATGCAAAAGTAAAAAGATGTGACAATTTCTTTGTCAGTGCTTTTTACACTACTTTTGTTAGCATAAGCATTTGAACCTGAGGCCTTTCAGATGCTAGGTAAGCTGTATTCTCAGTCCTCATTTTCAAAAACAAAAACAAGATAGCTCTCAATAAAAATTAGAGTTTGAATGGGAATGAGAAGTTCCCCAGGAAGTGGGAAATTTTATGCTAAAATAAGAAAAGTCCTCAGAAAACAGATTGTTGATCAGGCTGTATTTATACTACACTCCTGTAGATAGACACACAATCAAACAATATATCCTAAATCTGTCTACTTACATCTATAAATACATAAGCATATCTGACAAGTTCCAGAAAACAGTGATATTCCTATGGTATGTATTAAATTCCAAGATTTTATTTTTTAAATGGTGTCTAGGATTTACTAATTAATTTCAGAATGTTCTAGTTGGTTTTGGTTTGTAACTTGAAAATAAAATTTTCCAAAATTTCATTTGTATTTTTTTTTGTTCCTTAATTGATAAATTATGTAGAGATATAAACAAAGAATTTCTGTTTTATTTTACTTTGGGGTGTAAAGTGAGTTTCAATAAGCTACTGTTTATATACAGTAAAATTCACTTTCTATAATAAAAATATGAGTTTTAACAAAGGCCTGAAGTTCTATCACCACTACAAAAATTGAGATCTAGAGCAGTTTCATCATCATATAAAAATAAATCTACTTCTTTTTGAAATGCACTGTACTAATTGTTCTTCAGGACCTATGATTAACATGAATGTTAAAGATTAATGTCATTTAATCTTTGCTGTTAATTTTATTCCTAGTTAATCTTTTGGTTAGTCCTGAGAAGGCAATGAACTGGTTAGTTGAGTCAGAAGTAGCACTCAGGTATATGCCATTATCTGTTCAGGGGCATTTATGACAATTGGGCTCAGTTTTCAACAAACAGGAGGCCACAGTTCTGAAATTCTACCAGAGATGTATTGCTTTGGTCCTGTAGGGCAATTGTCTTTATCCAAGTGTTGGTGAAAGTCAATTTCAGAGAATAGGATCTTTACTAAGAAAATACCACATTTTTACTTAAAATGGAATCAAGTCCAGGAATTTCCTGAGGGCTAGTCTGGCCCAGCACTCAGTGAGGTGCTCTAAAGGCTCAATAAAAGGACATTACAAAAGTAGTATTTTACACTCCAGGAGTTTGCAGGTAAGCTGAGAATACAAAAGTAACATACAAGAGAGAAAATAAACGTGGAACTTATTGGTGACGATGCCCTGTAAAGGAAGTGCTCAGTAAGAGCTGAAGAGTCAGCACAGACTTCCTTTGGGTGCGGTTGGAAACTTGCTCTGAACCAGGCATGAAAACCTGTTCTTAATGACATCCTATTTAATCTTGGTATCAATGAGGGCTCTCCTCAGAAGTGTAGAACAAAAGCCTTCTCAGATATTCTTCAGACAAAAACAGGGGGAGCTTCCCTAAATATGATAAGAAATCCCAAAGAGAAGTCCAGGGGAGTTCTAGGATCTTGAAATTGCCATTAGGTCTTCATCTCCCATGCTTCTTACCTTAATGGAAGGTTTTCATTCCCCTAATCTCAAGATAGGGGACACTTCTGGTACCAGGTAGCAACTCAAGAGCTTCACACATTTGTCTGCACAAAAGTTTGCACACATGCTTATAGCATCAGTATGTGTCATGACAAATGTACATTAACTGAAAAATGGAGAAATAAAATATGGTCTATCCACACAATCAAATATAATTTGGTCATAATAGGAAACGATGTCTGGGCACATGGTGTAACACAGATGAGTCTTAGAAATATGCTATGAGAAAGACACTAGACACAAAAGCCACATGTTGTATAATTCCATTTATATGACAAATTCAAAAGAGAGACAGGAAGTGGATTGATCATCTTTCAGAGTGATGATGATAGGGTATTTGGGGGAATACAGAGTGATTGTTAATAGGTACAGGGTTATTCTGGGGGTAAAAAAAATGTTCCAAAATCTAGCTGGGCGTGGTGGCTCATGCCTGTAATCCCAGCACTTGGGAGGCTGAGACAGGAGGATCGTTGTGAGTTTGAGACCAGCCTGAGCTACAAAGTAAGCCCAAGGCCAGTCTGAACAGCATAGTGAGACCCTGTCTCAAAAACACAAGGGCTGGGGTTTCACTCAGCAGCCTAAGCACCTGCCTGGCAAGCACAAGGTCATGAGTTCAATCCCCGGTGCCGCAAAAAAAAAAAATCTATTGCTGTGATGATTGCACAAACTGTGAGCATAATAAAAGCCACAGACTTTTATGGTTTCTAAGGATCAGATGTATGGTATAGAAATCACAACTCTATAAAGCTGGTGCAAAAACACATGGCAATGTAAGTAAATTTATGTGACATCTATAATTAACAAAGTTCATTTTTATGATTTAAATAAACAGAAAATATCACCATGTTTTTAAAAGATATTTGATCCATCTCAGTATTATTTTTACACTCTAAGCAAGAAGAGTGATATAAAAGAAAAGGAAAAAAGACTGATCTCAGCAGAGACATATCATCAAAAAGGTTTTCTAAGAAGCACCACCCAGAATCTTTTACTTGCATTCCATTGCCCAGAAGAAGCCATATGGAAACTCCTAGCTGCAAGGGAGTCTGAAAAAATAATGATTTAGTGTAATGGCACATTCTCATGACATTTCTCTCTAAAGGAAGGAGAGAAGAGAGATTGAGAAAGCAACTAGCATCACCTTCTCTATCTACAGAAACAAAAAACAAGCACCTCCATTGTCAGGAGGTGCTAAGGAAACATGATGACTAGATGTAATATACCCTGAATCCTAGAATAAAGAACAAAAAGAATATGAGTTAAAATTCATGAAATTCTGAATCAAGTAAAGATTTTAGTTAATAATGAGACATATATATATATATATCTCATGTGCAATGCTAGTATACTGTTTAATGATGATCAACACTGGTTCACTGTAAAAATTCATCATACATGTTAATTAAAAAGGATATTAACTCTAGGGATATAAGGAAATTCTCTACTATGGTATTCTCTGCATTTCAAAAGCTAGTCTAAAGTAAGATTTGCTTTTAAAAAAGTCAGAAAAAAAATATTGTGGTATCACTTTTTATTGCTTTCTTCTTACTATTTTAAAGACAGAAACTGAAAATTGAGAGCTTATCAAAGTCAAATTACTGCTCAGAACAGAATTCTGACTTGAGTCCAGTCTCATTATAGAGTATTACTGATGTGCAATGTTTCCCTGGGAAGAATCTCCCTTAAGAACTGAGGCAAATTCTAATGGCATTCCTAGGGTCCCAAGCAGGTGAGTTAATTTCTCTTCTGTGCTGCCTCAAGTGTTAGCAAAGGGTCCACACTAAACTGTAGGAATAGAGACTAAGAAAGCCTGGGATTTCCCAGCCAGAGTAATTTATAAAAGAAATAAACACTCACCACAGCGAGGCTCAGAGCATTTAGAACACACCACTTGCCATTAGCTGTTTGCTAAGACTGTAAACTCCATGAGGACTCTGAAACAGTGACTTACACCCCTTATAATACTCATTACACTTATTACATACTGGAGGCACCTGAATGTGCTTGTTCATGAATACATCTATCCTAACCATTATAATCAGCAAATCAAATACTGAATTGGGAGTGTGAGAAAGCCCAGACTAAAATCCACAGTTCTCACTTTCTGAGATTTTACATGCTGAGATCTCCTTGGCCTTCGTTTCTTCTTGTGTACTTTGTTTGCTGTCACATTATGAATCAAATCCATTATTACTTTTCAGAAAATAATACCCTTCTATTTTTTTTTCCTGTAAAAAAGACACCAAACTTATTCAATGCCTCAGATCACAAGTGTTCCTTTTGAGACATTGCTGGTCTGAAATGGTGACCTTCTTAAGGGCATTCCTCTAAAAAGGAGAATTTTTTTTCATGTTTTCCATCAGCAATCCTTTTCTGATGACCATTCTGGGCCAGGCTCAATGCTGGCCATGGGACATACAGTGGTGAAAAGGACACATTTTCTCCCTTAGCAGAAGGCAGCTTTTGCAGGGAAAATAGATCATTCATCAGTGGTACACAAATGATATTACTATGCCTGTGACCAGTGCCATGGAGAGAGGGGTCCTAGGGAGGCTCTGAGAGCGTACATAGAGTGGCAGTGGAAAGGGAACTAGGGTCAGGTGTCGCACATTTTAAAAACACACAGAATAAAAACTTTTCCATGTTTGAAACTGAATGCCTTTGAAAGATAAAAGAAAACAAAATGCTGACGATGTTTTAAGAACCACATTTAATAATACTTGTTTCACATTGCAGGTCTAAAGACTGAATTTCCAGCTCTGTGTCTTAGTGGAGACAGCAGAGCAGACAGTGACTTCTGCAGGAAGCCACATTCCTAAGGAGCTGAAGAGGGAGCCCATGGAGGACCGATCTCTTCCCCAAATTCACTCAAAGAAGTACAGCCTCCAGTCCCTGGACGGGGTGAACGAAGTCAAGGAGAAGATAAAACAACACTCCAGAAACTGGGAAATGGGGACAGGACAGGGGAGAAAAGACCCACCTGGGAAAATTGTATTTGCGTGATGTTATGAAGGACAAGTGGAATTTGAAAGGCCAGTGAGGAATAAGACCAGAACATACAAGGCTTTTAGGTTCTGTTAAGAGTGTGTTTCCCTTGTATCTTTAATCAGCAGATAGTATCCATTCTCAGATTTGTACCTCAAAAGTAGTTCTTTGGCTACGGAATAGAAATTTTTTTTTTACAGTACAGTGAAAAATGATGGTGGTTTGTACCAGGGTAATGGGTGCAAAGATCAAGAAAATCATTCAGACTTAAAGATTATTGACAAGGGAAACAGAAACAGTAGTGTATTGGATGTGAACAGAGAATAGGGACAAGCAAAGTGCTAAGGTCGATACCTGGGATTTCAGGTGGACAAACAGGGGAGGGCGATTCCACTTATCACTGGATGAGGGTTGGCAAGGGTGTGAGCTTTGTTTTGGTTGTTTAGTTTTATGGCTTTATCATATGCAAGAAAAAGGAAAAGGCAGGGAGTGTCTCATGTGCATCAGGACATGGCCAGGTGATTGCTGCTTCTCCCCATCCTGACTTTGTGGGTTGCCTTGCCCTCCTCTGTGTGGCTCCTCAGTGTCTTTCATCATCTGTGTAACCAAATCAATGTATGAAACTCTTTGTCCAAAGCATGTCTTGAAGTTTCGGTTTTCATGACTGAATTTTGGCTGAGGTTCAGTTGTGAGTCCATATTCTGTAGGTCAGATACCTGACATAGATTTCACTCATCTAAAACCCAAGTGTCTTTGGGGCTACACTCCCTCCTCTGGGCTCTGAGTAAGATCCTTTTCCTTTTCTCTTCCAGATATCAGAGGCTGTACACACCCCGTGGCTGGGGTTCCCTTCTTAACCATCAAAGCCAGCGAAAGGAGTTGAGCCTTTCTTACACATAACACCCTGAACACCTCTCTACTCTCCTCATCTACTTTTAAGATTTATTTGGACTATATTTGGCCCACCTGGGGAAACCAGGACGACCTCCCAATTTCAAGGCAAGGTGACTAACAACTGTAATTGCATCTGAACACTGCACTGTCCCAGTCATGTAAAGGAAAATATTCACAGGTTCCAGAGATCAGGAAAGGGATATTAAGGAGGATGGGGAGAAGAATCATCATACATACCATAAAAAATGTATGTACTTGGTACAAAATATGAATGCTGCTGAATAGTGAGAAAGCAAGTAGTTAACATGAGAAAGAGAATAAGCAGAAGCAATTGACAATTTAAATCATATTCCAAAAAATAACCAGGAGACCAGCAGAATAAAATATCTAGGCACAAAGGGGGAAAATCTCATCTGGAGGTGACTCTTTTTATATTAGTCAGGGTTTTACTAGCGAGACATATAACACAAGATATATAAATGTATAGGAAATTACAAGATAGGCTTACAGTGGGTCAGCCACAGATGAGGAAGCATGCAGAGGGTGTCTGCATGCTGGAGGCTGCAGGGTTCAATTCAAGGTCTGGAATTCATTGCAGTGTTTTGCACAAGTCCATATCAGGACGCTGATGGATGGCTGAAAGCCTACGCTTGAAGGCTGGTCTATGCCAGAAGGTTGAAGGATCCAAGGCAGAAGTTGAAAAGTCTGCACTAGAAGCCAGGAGATGACATTCAAGCTAAAAGGGAGACTCGAGCTCCTTCAAAGAACAGCAGCCAGCCCATCCTTCCTCATTTCCCTTTTACACTATCTAGGTGATAAGCCACGATAGGGAGGGTCCTCTAGTTTCTAGAGTGTAGAATTGTTGAGCGGGGTTAGTTACACTTCTAAACTTGTCAAGTTGACACCATCAACTACTACATTTTTCTTTACAAAGAATGAAGTCAAACCACCAACCAAAGGAGAGAGAAGCTAGAAGCAGGGGCTCCAGTGTTTGAGGAGAGAAAAGATAGGAAGTTTTGTGGCCTATGATAGTTAATTGTGATGTCAACTTGGATGGAATATAAAACACTTAGTGCATAAATAGAGTACAGTTCTGCATGTGCCTGTGGATGATTGACATGTAAGCCACAAACTGAGGAGGGAAGACACACCCTGGATGTGGATGGCACCAACAAATAGGCTCGTAGCCTG
This sequence comes from Cuniculus paca, assembly GCA_004365215.1. Taxonomy (NCBI): domain Eukaryota; kingdom Metazoa; phylum Chordata; class Mammalia; order Rodentia; family Cuniculidae; genus Cuniculus; species Cuniculus paca. Next base: position 6,702 of record RJWT010003750.1, on the reverse strand, counting down.
AATGGAGTAAAAAGAGAAAGAAGGAAGTCTTCTCTTCTGCTGCTTCACAGGAACTCTGGTCTTGCTCATTGCCTTAGAATGTTTGACTTCGGTTCTTTCAGGCTTGTAGTGAAGACTCTTCAGTCTTCCAATACCCACGCTTCAGCTTTCTAAGAGGGACTTGAATTGGATCTTACAGGAAGCTCTGGGCCTTTGACATTTGATACACAGATGGCCACTTTGCATTCTTCTACCCATGATTCTGTGGTGGCCATTGTAAGCCTACTTAGTAAATCCTTATTATATATCTGCCTATGTCTATGTCTATATTTATGGCTCTATCATCTATATCTATAGCTACATCTATATCTCTAGCTATATCATCTATATCTATATTTATTTATTATCTGTTCATTCAGGGACTCCTAACTGTTACAAAGACATTATTTAGGATCATAGGTGACAGAGAGCAGACTACATTGATGTTTGCTCAGGATCAAAATACTGAGTTCAACCAAAGATCACAACTGGAAAGATAATTTTATAAACTCCATTTTCAAATTGGATATTTAATTTTTATTCAGATCAACCTAAGTCATATACAAAATTCATTATAATTCTTTAAATTGCTAGTGAAAGAACTAATTGTAACTATCTTAACTTTCATATGTATATATTTGTTTTTATTTTTCCTTTTCCCTTCCTTCTGTTAAGATAGTTATACAGTTTCTCTTAGTTCATTGAAAAGTTTGTGCTAATATTGTTTGGACAATACTTCAAGCCTACATCTTGTACTCTGAATAATTATTATGAAGATAACAATATGCAATGCATTAATTATTGTTACTCTCCTATTAGCTTGTTTTTAAAGCCTGTTGTATTTTTTTCTCTTTGAAATAATTTTTAAAAAAGAACTAATTGTAGATCCTCAGCATCATAAAAACAAACAAAGAAATGTAACTGGAGACAAGAGAATACTAATAAAAAATAAAAATAGTATACCAGTTAGAAAATGAGCACCTTCAAACGTATTACTTACTTTTCTAGAGAATGGGAATAAATAAACATTTGACTTTAGACAGACCTAAATGAGCCCACATAACTATAAAATTGAAACAAAAGAAATGAGCAAAAATATGAACTGGAGGTAAGAGCATAGAAAAGGAAAACTCTGGCTCCATCTTTAGGCTTTTAGTCTGAATAATTTATGATCACAGAGTTCTGAATACCCTGGAATAGTATAAAATTGCTTTTCAAAGGAATCCAAGAAGAGGCACCAAAGTACAAGCTTCCTGGAGTCTCTCCTTATCTGCACTCCTCGTGCCCTCCCTCCTTTGCTGTTGAAGTTTGGAGCCTGCTGTTCACCCTCAGTGGCAAACCTGTCCCATTCGCCTGTGTTCCCTTGACACAAATGACAGAAGTTCCTGACCACCAGAATCCATTGCTTAAAGACCCACATCTGCAGAACAGGGTTGACCTCAAATCCTTATACATAAATAGCAGTGAGCAACACCAGCGGCATGCCACTGAATCTTTCCAACAGAGAATAAATTGCCTCAGTATGGAGAACCTAAGAAATGGAAAGGAAAAATTAAGGTATTTAGCAGAAGGCTGACAAAAATTTCCTTTGATGCAGCTCCTGCAGACAACCTGGGCAGGATGTTCATTGTGGAAGATAGATCACAAAACGCATTAGGAGATATTATGTTGTACACTCCAATTAGCATCACCAGGCTCCTTTTGCTAACTCATTGTCCAAAAATTTAATTTTATTGCTACAGAACTTCGAACGAACTCATATAATCCTTCAAGCAGATGTATGAGGCATTAAAAACCACAATTACATTACTTCAAAGCCATAATTAAAAAGTTTGGTCCTACTTCCAAGCTTATCATTGATTTCTAAAAGAAACACACTTCAGATCTGAGGTAAGCCCTAATAAATTACCAGCTTTGAGCAAAATAACTTTAGCTTCCCATAAAGAATAAAACAGGGTTTTATTGTGGGAAAAGAGGAAGACTAAATGATTGTAAATTTGTATTACGCTTTTATAACCACTTGGGTTTGAAGTCAAATATAATTTGACATTTTATTGATATTTCCAGTGTTTAAAGCTGACAAGAAGTACATTAAATTTTACCATGTAAATCTGATATGACAATAAAAAGCTTTTCACGCTTCTCATTGGAATAGATGCAGTAAAATGAAATAAAGAGTGTCATCAAGAAAATGAATTTTTGTTTCTTTTCTAGACAGTCTATGTTTTTAAGAAGTTCTGAACTATTAGGAGTTAAGATGTGCTTTCAGGATCAGATTTTTACCCCAAATACGTCCCAAGATATCCCTTAAACATTGCTCATTCTTGGTGGCTCTATTCCATTGTTCTTCTGATAATAATAATAAATGATTTTAACCATCTGCATTAGTTTTCTAGGGCTGCTGTAATGAAGTGCTATAGATTACATATCTTAAAACAAGAAAAATTCATTGTCTTATACTCCTGGGATCCAGCAGTCCTAGATCAAGTTGTCAGGGCAGCCTTATTCCCTCCAAAAGCAAGGGTATCCTTCCTTCCTGTTCCTAGCGTGTGGTGGTTGACTAGAAATTTTGGGCATTTCTTGATCAAAACTGCCTGATTCCATATTCTCCCTCTGTGGTCACACAGGGTTCTTCCTCTATAGCTCTGTCATCACTTGGCCATCTTTCTTTATGGACACCACTCAAATCAGATGACACTATGAACTCATCTCAAGGTAATGAATCATATCTGCAAAGACTACAAAAAAGGCTACATTCTAACATCTCAGTAAGGACTTCAGCATATTTTTGGAGTGAGAAGATGGTATTCAATCATACCACTAACTTTATTGAAAATCTACAATGCAAACATACCAGCTGATATTGCAGCACGCCAGCATGGTCTTCAGAGAGTTACACGCTAAGCATGTGTTACCATCAGGATGTTTCTGTGGTGATAGCTGTTAAAAACAGAACCTGTGTCTTATCTTGCATGGTGTTCACATCCTGTCACACAGCCATCCATCTGAAACCACACCAAAAACATCATTTGACATTGATGAAATTAAACATGAAGTAAGAATGCCATGCCTTACACGCAACAGCAGTCTCGACTGTAATCATCTATGACATACAATGCAGAGGGTTATGCAAGATCAAAAAATTCACTTACTCTTGATCGCGAAGGTAATATCACACCCCTTCCAACGATAAGCAACAAAAATCCCCAATCTATAATTAGGGTTGACAGGTTACAGGACTCTCAGTTACAGTTGAAAGTCAGATAAACAACAAATAAGTTTATTAGTACACGTTTATCCTCTACAACATTTGTTTATCTAAAACAAACATTTAAATTCCATCTAAATTTTTCCTTATTATATCTGGCAACTCTGAGGCAAGGATTGCTTTAGTTTTTTTCAGTTATTTTCCTGATAAGGATGTGGAATGGGAATTGGGTAGAGAAAGAGGCATAAGAATAAGCATTTATTCTTACAGAGTTCCCATATCTTTTACAGTGCTTCACTTCTAAGGTTAAACATTTAGAAAGGTTGAGGTTAGAAATATAAATGTGTGTTTATATACCTGTGTATGCATGCAAATGTATGTTTAGGCTGAGTTGCATTCCCACAAAATTTATATGTAACTATCCTAACCCCCCAATGTGACTATATTTGGAAATAGAGTCATTAAGGATATAATTAATGTCAAATTAAGTTACATGGGTGAGCTACCAGCCCAACAAGACTTGTGCCCTTTTAAGAAGATGAAGAGACACCAGTGATCTTTTTTTCAGTGATCTTTTTTTCAATGCATGCATAGAGAAAAAGCTACATGAGGACTTGGGGAGAAGGCAGCTGCCTTCAAGCTGGTTTCACCAAAAACCAACTTTATGATATTCTGAGCCTGAACCTTTGCCTCCAGAACCATGAAGAAATAAATTTCTGTCTGTTCTTACCCTGTATGTCTGTGGTACTTTTACTAAGGCCGCTCAAGTACATTAGTTTTATATACATAAAAAAATACACACACACAGAGTACATACCACACAATGACATGTTAGTCAATTACAGATTGTGTATATGACAGTAGTCCTATAAGATTATAAATAAAGGTGGAAAATTCCTATCACCTAGTACTCTTACATCCATTGTTATGCTATAGTGCAACTTATCACTTACATGCTTGTCATGATACTTTTGTAAATAATCTAATTTCACTGACAGTCAAACAAAAGTGTACTGGTTGAATTAGGCTGATGATGATAACAGATGTTTGCTGGTTTATGAGTGTACTCATGTGTTTTAACATTATTTTAGAAAGGTCTCCTTCAATTACTGAAAAAACAAAATCTTACTGTAAAATCATATACCATCTTAGGTTTAGAGCAGCCTCATATATCTTATGTTTGTCTCTCTTAATTGGACTGTTTTCTTTTGAATTCATTTTAATCTTCTAATTTATTCATCATGGCTCTAGAGAAAACAGGTTATCCCACCATCCCATCGTACAAGACTACTGTGACATTTACAGTCTATCACGTGCTCTACAAGTAGTGGGGACACCATGTAGGTCTGGGTCTGAGTAAGCAGACTGAGCAAGAACTACAGTATTTGCATAGTGACAAAATTGCCCAATCATGAATTAATACATGACTGTGATATTGCATTATGTGAATACCCGTGTCCATATGGGGTATTATTGCATTATGTACGTATTTGTGTGTACAAATATGGCTGTACAGAAAAGCCTTGTTATCCTCTGAAATAAAAGATTTTTGCCTAGTCTTTTCATCATTATTGATATTTGTCTAACAACATTTCTGGAAGAATTCCAAAGACATAAAACTGAGAATAATGCTTTCAGCTTAAAGAGTGCTTGCTGATAATAACGTCAGTTTTGATACTCACTTTCAGTATAAACGTTTCTTAGAGATGAAGACTCTTTTTGGAATGGGTTGGGTGCTGTTGTAATGTGGCTCTGGAATGTTCCTGAAGGTTGTTGTGTTGAGAGTTGGTCCCCAGCTGCCAGTGCTATTGCGAGGCAGTAGAAACTTCAGGAGTTGGAATTGAAAGAGGTGACTGGAACGTGCCTGAGGGGGGTCTGTTTTGTCCCTGGGCCCTTCACCTCCCCACCCCAGCCATCATAAGAGAGAAAGGCTGCTCCACTGTGCCCTTCCTGCCAGGGTCCCCTGCTTCTCACAGGCCTGAAAGCACCAGAGCCAAGTCACTCTTCGAAGTTCTTTGTCCAGAGTATTTTGTCAGTGACAGAAAGATGACCAACACAAATACATATGTATTTATGTTTCCTCATAGATTTTTAGTAACATTACTTTGTCTTTTTATTATTAATGTTGTGTTTATTTCACATACATACTCTGTAAAATATATTCAAAGAAAACCTTACTGGACTGAATTGGAGGAGGGTTTATTTGTATGTTTAATTTTAGGGATTTGATTCAGCAGCTTTACATTTGCAGCAATAAGGACCTTCTGCCAGGCTCCCAGTGTTGTCATAAAATGGCTTTGAAAAATTCTTCTAAGCACAAGCTTCTTCTATAACCCCTGAGAAAAAACAGATGGCTTCAGAAAACTCTCTCAGTCGAGTGAGGACAATTCTATTCCCTGAAGATATCAACAAGTTTTACTCATATCTTAATAGGTTATCTTTATCTACATGCTCTTATTGGAACCACAACTGTGGTTAAGAGGTTGGATTAGTTTAAATCCTAGCCAATGCCTTGACTTTTAACTCTAGATATGGAAAAAAAGAGCAGCTCTACATAAATGCAAGAGCCACATAGGTAAACAATGTGTCCTGGTAATTTCCAGCCTTCCTGTGGAAACATGTTGTGTTGCTTTTATGTCTCGATAATTTACTGTGAAATACTTCAAACATAAAGAGAATTTGAAAGACTTGCATAAAGAACATCCATATACCTACACATGTAGATTTTGAAATTAATATTTTACTATATGTGCTTTATCATATATGTGGTCATCTACCAATCACCTTAAATTTTGATGGTCTTATAAAGAGGTTTTTTGCTTACAAAATCCTGCCCATTTCTATAGTTTATTATATTTGCATAAGCATATAATGCATTTATTCTCAAACTTCTTTCAATAGCTATACATCTTGCGTTCAAACTTTAGAATAAACTTGGAGAGCATAAAAAGGAAATAAGTTGCGTTATTATACATGTGCCTGATACAGGGGAATGAAACTCCCAACCCACTATGTCCGGTACGAGTTCGTGTTCTCTAAAAATCGAAGAATGAATTTTAGGAACAACGGAGGTTAAGAGCAGAATATATTTATTGGGGAAAAAAGAAAGCTTCTGTCAGAGAGACAGAAGGGGTCCCGAGTGGGTTGCCAAAGACTCTGTCATTTTAGGGACTTTTTATAGAGTAGACGGGTCCAAGGTGGGGAAGAATGGGAATTCCTAAGGTGGGCATAAGGTGGGACAGAACTATGGTTAACCAATAAGGTTAATTGCTCAGGGAAAATTGATTAAGTCCAGGACAAATGGGGATATGTGTCACGTAGCCAGCGAGCATGTTTAAGGAACAGTGACTCTTCCCTAGGGGGTCGAGACAGGTGACTCCTAGCTTCCTTAGGGAGCTAAGGACCTATTTAGAATACTAGTCCTCAGGAAGTGGGTGCATTTGTTTGATCTGTTGTCCCAGGACCGGCCCACAGCA